>JBBPBX010051295.1:0-16868 GCA_038048925.1 Garcialebias charrua | reverse complement strand
TGTCTCTCCGGTTCGCAAAATGGCGGACGCTCTGTGTGGTTTGAGCTCTTTAACATAGCATTTTTTACACAAAGCTTTTAATTTAAAACATCAGTAAACAAGTTCTCAGCTTCTTTTTACAGAGAAAAACTTTTTACAAGAAGGCACGGGTTTCAACTGTAAATTATGGAACTTCAACAAGATGGAGATTTTTTTTCCTGAGGTGGGCCTGTTAGCTTAGCTCATAGCTTAGCTGATTTTAACGATCCAAAAACCCGATTTTGGATGGTTAATTTTTATTTTACAGAGAAAAGAGAAGGGGAGGGGTCAGTGAAGAGCACCGGAGTTGAGCTTTTTGTTGTCCAGTGTTTTCAGAAAGAGAGAGACATGAAGAAACGATAAAGTCAATAAATGAAAATGAGGTTGATAATTTTAATCTATCATGCGCTTGATTAATTTATTGTTTATCGTGACAATGACAACACATAGCACTTTTCTTATATATGCCAGGGGATGCGGATCCTTCCATCTGCATAAAATAAGTCTCCTGGCTAGGAGAGAACCAAAAGTCATCACAGCTTTTTTGTACTTGCTAAAGGATGCATCCACAGGGGCTGCTCAAAACAAGACGGTACACAGTTTTTCCACATATCCCAGAGAAAGTATCAAAAATAGATAGCCAATCGGTCCGCAGCTTTGGACAAGTCTATACTATGTGTAAGAGGAGTTGTTTACATCGGTTACATGCAGGATCCAGGTCAGTTATCATTCTGGACAGTTTGTCTTTGGGCCATTGGAGACAGTGCACCACCTTGAATTGAATTACAGCGTGTCTCAGACAGATTGAGGATGAGTAAATGTTCTGAATGATCTTTCGCCAGATTGAGTCTGATATGGATTCCTCCAAGTGTGTTTCCCATTCCAGTTTAAGAGAGTCCAAGCTGGTCTCATGGTATGAACCTCAGTTCACACTATGAGCTGTGTATCAATATCAAGTGTCAATATATATCTGCTGTAAATCATAAAACTTGTCTTACAGCAAAACACAAAAAAGATGATTATGTTGCCGCACTTTTTCACAGTTTGCATGTTCGTTCCTGTTTATCAGGGATATCTGTTGTGAAGACGGTGGATCATATATTTTTCACACTGAGTCAATATGATTTTAAAAGAATAGTTCAAATCTTTGAAATGGACTTTTGTGAGAAAGTTATGAACAATTAATATCGTAAGTATTGCAGTATTCAGCTTACTCAGGTTGAGGAGGGGAACAAGTAATAATTTTGACAGCAAGGACAAGCTCATGGTTGGTCTGAGCATCTTCAGTCATTTTTCATAATGGTTTATGCAAAAACTTTAATATAAACAATTACAAATCTGCAAGTTTTAAATTACACCGATATTTCATCTGGAATATTAGTATGGTTTGGCTAAAATTTAAGTTATATTACTTCAAACTAAACTGACATTCAAAATCACAAACAGAATCTTTCTGCAGCAGGTAAGATATTAATTGTTCATAACTTTTACACATAACCCCAATTCACAGTTTTATAATGCCTTTCAATGAGAACCAAATTTTTAGAATCATTTAGAGTGATGAGAATGTTCATGCTCAATAATCCAGGTACCAAATCCTGTAAACTATTACTTTCTACTTGTACTACTATTCCTATACTTCCCAGTTTTTCACTTTTCATGGGGCTTCAGGGTATAGATCCCTCACAATAAACGAGGGACTACTGCAATGGATTTGCTTTTAAAGTAGTAACTATCCGATACTTTGTAGATTTGTTGAATGTATCTGCTCAAAAGGAGCTAACATACATAAAATAAAAAATATTCTGACAAACATTCTGACAAATGTAAAATAGTTTTTTATTGAGCTTTAACACTGCCAAGTCTTAGCATTGCATTTATTAGTGTAACTGAGTGTAGATAAACTCTTAAAGGAGACAACATATTGGTTTTATAAATTTTTATGGTATGTCTGTGGGCTATCCAGACCATGTTCATTCAATTTAATGCACAAAATAATTATTAGATAATAAAATATCCCCTTTCTAGTTATGCATTTTCTGACTTCCGTTCTAAACGACCGGTTTATGATAATGAGCTCTGAAGGCCACGCCCTTCAAAAATCTGTTTACATTAACTCCGCCCTCTGTAACAGCCAGTATCTCTAATCTGTTGTTGTTTTAAAATTAGCTCTTTTTTTATTACTGATTTGACTTACTGTTAGTGCTAGCTTAAGATAACTTACCGAAAGCCGTCTGGGCGCGCCACCATTAGCTGCTCCTTTTAGCATTAGCCCACCCGAATCTGAGGCTAATGATAGCTCTTCCTCCTCCGGCACACCGCCCGCTTAGCTCCGCTCGTTGCATGCGGCGCTTTGGGAGCGATCGCTGCTCCTGTCCAGACACATACACAAAGTTCACCGAGTGTTTCCAGTTAATTTATCCGTATGAGGCAACTTCTGACCGGACCCCCGGACCTCAAAAGCCAGCAGCTCCCAGCAGCTCCCGCCCGCAGATGGTCCCTTCGCCGGCGGTCTGCTCGTTTTATTTCTGCCGGCTGCTCGTTGGGAGCGATCGCTAATACGCTAAAAATTGAACTAAAACGTAAAAATAACAATTATACTTTATTTATAAAGCCATTTAAAACAACCACAGCTGCAACAAAGTGCTGTACACATGAAATTAAGAACATTTAAACAAAAGATGAGATGAAATCAGGAAAAACAACCGTCACGTCTTTTATACTGAAGTGGGTTGAGCCTAACCAGGGGTTGCTAGGTGAGGGGCTGGACTCAGGTTTGGGGTGGGTTGTGGCTGCGGCTTGTGACGTCACAAACCGCAGGATTTGAAAACGAGACATTTATTATCCCTGAAAAATAAATCTACTTAGAGTAAATATACCACTGGGTGCATTTCTTTGGCCCTAGGACTGTTTTTTTAAGAAGTAAATACCCAAAGTAGAGTAAAAAAAACATTAAAAAGTGAATTTTGCATCTGTGGTCCCCTTTAAAAAAAGAATAAAATATAGTAGGTGAGCCTTCAAAATCTGCCCCTTTATGTTATACTTGGCTTGAAGAAGATCAGTCACAGTTGTAATGTGCTTTTCATGTTGTTCCTGTTGCCTGAGGCCTTGGCTTAACTCATTCAGATGAGTGTTTGAATGCAAAACGTGCTTAAAGAGCCAGCGTGAGGGAACGAGCCAACAAGCCTGCTGTCTTCTGACCACTGAAAGAATTGCATCATGTCTTAAATTGATTTTATTTGCACATTATCATTACAGAAATACACAATCAAATTAAATGTGTGAGGATATTGAATAAGACCTAGCCTATTAATATTTTTGCTTCAAATCAAAGTGGCAGTGAGCCTGTAGGAGGTGTGAGTTAGTTAGTTGAGGATCTGAAAGGAGCACTCATCTCCGTCTTTAATGCTTGTCTTGAATCTGCACGGCCAAATAACTGCAACTGTGCAAACTATGGAAGCAAACTGTGCAGTGTAGTGATGTCAACATGTGAGCTGTTACCTCGTCTGACCTCTCCTCAGCTGCTGCTGAGGCGGAGGGGGGGAAAAAGAGAAGGGAAAGGCAAAGCAAAGGGATGAAAATAGTGCGAGGAGGAATTTTCAAAGCGAAGGGAGATGGTGGACGGTGAAACAGATACAGCAAGGGAGAAGGGGAGGAAGGACAAAGAAAAAGTCAGACGCAAACAGAGAGAATAAAGGAGGAGGAGCCGTTAGAGGAGACTAATGGAAAGTGATGTGTCAGCAGTGAGCGCTGGAGAGGTGGAAGTTAGGACGTGAGGAGACGTTCCACTCCTCCCCTCACTCCCAGTGTTTCTTCCTCCTTCTCCTCCCTTTTCCTTCAAAGTTACAAAAGTCATTCCTGGCATGAAATCTATATAAAGCCTATAAAAATGAAGAGAATGAGGAGAGTGGGCATCTGCACGAGGGGAGTAATCCAGCTTGTATATGATGTTTTTGGCACAGTCTCCCTCGGGGGACACGACTTTTCAGTCAGTGATAGTTTATTAAACTGACTGTCTCGTGAGCTGGTTAGTATTCTATTTTGTAGTTAGTCATTTGGTATTCTATGAGCGGGTGTGGCTGAGTGGTTAGTGAAGTCATCCACCAATGCGAGAGTTCGATTCCACCAGCAGCCACACGCTGAAGAGTCCCTGAACCCCTCATTGCCTCCGATGTTTGTCCCATCTGTGTATGAATGTGATCTAAAGCACTGATTATTCTCTTTACAATGATTTGTTCAATTAGTCTTTATATAGATCTAGTAGAGTGCTGTATGAATAGATAAATGAGCGCACAGATTGTGTTGTAAAGTGCTTTGAGTATCTTGGCAAGGTAGAAAGGCACCATACTGTCCATATTCTGAAGACAACAAATTACTGTATTTTTTGCCCTATAAGTCACAGTTTTTGTGCATAATTTGCATGCCCTGCAGTTTATACGCCAAAGCTATGTATTTATGGATTTTTTCCCCATATTTATTTCGGCTGAGATATGACCGTTTTCAGTAATTCTGATTGAAAATAGTGAACACTACCATTTTCAGCCGCTAGATGTCAGTGGACTAGTGTGGCATGCCGTTGTTTCTTGCCTGCTACTGTCGTCTGTCTGGAGCAACCGTCAAATCAGCTTCATTTCGCTGTGCCGCCCTGGTGAAATGCAGCTAATTTGACCATTGAAGTGCATTAATTAAGTAAAAGATCAACTGAGACACACCTTTAGTATAAAGTTGAGCAAACAAATAATTGCATTCAGGTGATTATCTTGCGAAATTTTGAAGAAATGGACAGCAAGTCGCCCTCTGTGTGTTCATGTTTCCGCGTATCAGCTTTTGAAAAAGCAGCTGATTTGACCGTCAAAGTGCATTAATTAAAGGGGACCACACATGCAAAATTCCCTTTTTAATGTTTTTTTTACTCAACTTTGGGTATGTACTTCATAAAAAACAGTCCTAAGGCCAAAGAAATGCACCCAGTGGTTTATTTACTCTAAGTATATTTATTTTACTGTGATAAGATAGGTTTCGTTTTGAAATCATCGCGCTTGTGACGTCACAAGCGCCAGGACAACCCACCTCGAACCTGAGTCCAGCCCCTCACCTAGCAACCCCTGGTTAGGCTCCACCCACTTCTGTATTAAACACATGACTGTTGTTTTTCATGATTTCATCTCATCTTTTGTTTATATGTTCTTAATTTCATGTGTACAGCACTTTGTTGCAGCTGTGTTTTTTTAAATGGCTTTATAAATAAAGTATAATTGTTATTTTTATGTTTTAGTTCAATTTTTAGTGTATTTGCGATCGCTCCCAACGCGCAGCCGGCAGAAATAAAACGAGCAGACCGCCGGCGTATAGGGACCGGCGGCAACGGGACCCTCTTCTGGCGGATGGAGCGGAGCTTCAACTGTACAGCCTCGCTGCAGCCTCGCAGCAGCGAGGACCTTCTCCTTACGGATTAATTTACGGGAGACACTTGGTGAACTTTGTGTTGTCTTGACTGGAACAGCGATAACTCCCAAAATCGCCGCGTGCAACGAGCGGAGCTGGCGAACACCGGAAGAGGAACAAGCTAACATTAGCATCGGATTCGGGTGGTCTAATGCTAAAAGGAGCAGCAAATTGCGGCGCGCTCAGACGGGTTTCGGTAAGTTATCTTAAGCTAGCACTAACAGTAAGTCAAATGAGTAATAAAAAAAGAGCTAATTTTAAAACAACAACACATTACAGATACTGGCTGTTACAGAGGGCGTAAACAGATCGTTGAAGGGCGTGGACTTCAGAACTTGTATCAGAAACCGGTCGTTCAAAACGAAAGTTAAAAATGGCAGAATTAAAAAGGGTATAATTGATTATCTAAGAATTATTTTGTGTATTAAAATGAATTAATATTGTCAAGATAGCACACAGGCATAACATAAAAATTTTAAAGACCTATATGTGGTCCCCTTTAAGGAAAAAATAAACTAAGACACAATTTGACTATAATTTCAAGCGAACAAATAATTGTTTTTAAGTGTTAATCTTGTTAAATTCCTGTTAATGTCCTCCCGTGCATGCTCCTGCGGCCGCCATTTGGCAGCCAATTGATTTTTGGCACAACACATGCCCACATTTCCGGGTTTGGCCCATATTTCCAGGTTGTCAGCGGTGACGCGTAACAAGCGCAGCGCTTCAGCGCTGACGCATAATAGATGCAACGTATACAGTGAAGCGACATGTTTGGTTTTTTCCACTTTATTAGACATATTTGGACTGATGTAACTTATAGGGCGGTGCAACGTTTACAGTGGAAATCCGGGCGATGAAATTCTCACATAAATAGAAAAATATTTTCCTTTTTTATTTGCACTTTGGTTACTCTGAGGCAGTTTAAAAATATATATATTTTATAGCCTATCTCAAAATCCACAGCTGATTTCTCTAAATTTAGACCATCTGTACTGGGACTGTCACTGACCAAATCTGCTCTCTCTTGCAGTCCTCCCAGAAAGGACAAATGTTGTCTCCTCTCCAACTGCTTCCACTATGAGAATGCACCACAGGCTTAGCACTGATACCAGGGGAGTGAAACTACATTTGCTCAAGGACCAATTTTTTTCTTGACGACTAGGTTTGTGTAGAGTGTGTACATTTTTTGGTTCTTTTTTTTGGTTACTTTGCTGACGGTGCTTGTGCTTATGCCGTGGTGACCAAAGTCCGGTTCTGATATGGCGGATTGCCAATTTTAAGTTGGGGCTTAGGTTTGGACTAAGGTGGGAGTTGAGTTTAAGTCAGGGTTAGGCTACAAAACTGAATGGAAGTGAATACAATGCCCTAACAAGAATACAAATACAGATGTGTGTGCGTGGTTGTGTGTCTTGTAAGATCATAAACTGTATTTTAAGCAGGCCGTGAATTTAATGGTGCATATGAATGAATCCCTCTGTGTTAGGAGCAGGCTGAAGAACCATACATCAAAGTGTTGGTGGTTCAAATGCTGCTTCACCCAGGTGCCCCTTATCAACATTTGTTGTGTGAATGTACTGTATGTGTCATAAAAAATGATTCATGTTATCCAATCTAAAGAGCCATATTTAAATGAGTGGCAACAGATTAAAAAAAGAAGTGCTGTAGAACATATGAGATGTGTCACCTTCTTGTTTATTTGACCATTTATATTTTATATTTCATGCATCCCTCCTTTAAAATATAAGTTTGTTGATGCAACACAGCTGCACTTGACAATCAATTTCCCGTGGAGCACTTCTGAGGATTTCATTGCCAACTCATTATTTCATGTCATCAGTGTCTTGGCGTGTCTGCTCTCTATAATAAAAAAACATAGCTACCTTGCTTTTAGCTCCCTGACCCCTCTCCTGTTTGAACCAAGAGGTTCATGTTAAACTAAAAACACATTGAACTTTGTCATGGCCTCATTTTAAGCTCTGCTCTGACTCAGCCGTGGTTTTCACGGTGCTCATGTCAATCTCCTTAAGCGCCGCTTTTAATGAAAGAGGTTAACCGAGTACACTTCTCGCACAGTTTGTGTTGGGACTGGCAGCTCTGATGTCCAATGGCACATTTTCCTACACAGTCTGGAGAGAGTGAATGCCTCCCACTGGGGCCAAAATCCTCCCAGTTGTGTGTGCTGGAAGCTCACGTAACAACAACTGGAAACAGGCCATTTATTCTAGCAGAGATATCCATCCTAGCTCTAACTTGTCTCACACCAGACATTCTTTGAATAGAAATGGCACAGAACCTGCTAGCACAAATATAGACAAAAAGGGAAAGGAATTAAAATGTCCAGCTTTGAGTAAAAATGTATAATAATAATAATAGTAATTTTGATTTCAAAATGCTGACAGTTGTTTTAAAACACAAAGATGAATATGGAGTGAAAATGTTTTTGCCTGTCTGTGCATTATTTTTCTGTACCATAAGCAAAATATCCTACTTTGTATAAACCACTTAATGGATTTGAATAAAGCTATCAGAAAGTACTGAACAATAATATAAATGCAACACTTTTGTTTTTTGCTCTCATTTTTTATGGGTTGAATTCAAAGACCTGACTTTTTCTATGTACACAACAGGTCTTTTTCTCTCAAATATTGTTCCCAAATTTGTGTAAATCTATGTTAGTGAGCTTTTCTCGATCCACCTCACAGGTGTAGCACATGAAGATGCTGATTAGACAACATTATTATTGCACAGGTGTGCCTTAAGCTGACCACAACAAAAGGCCACTCTAAAATGTGCAGTTTTAGCGCGGGGGTCACTAGTGCGGCCGTGGTGTAGTGGTATCGGCAGTCGGCCCCTGATCGGAAGGTTGGAGGTTCGAATCCCGCATCCGCCCACCATGTGTCGTTGTGTCCCTGGGCAAGACACTTAACCCCGAGTTGCTCCCGGTAGGTCTGGATGGCGCCTTGCAAGGCAGGCTACCACTACCGGTGTATGAATGTCTGAATGAATGGGTGGATGGCTGGTATTGTAAAGCGCTTTGGGGCTCCTCACAGGGGGCTGGAAAGCGCTATATAAATAAGCTCCATTTACCATTTACCATAGTGTCCACATCCATCTATCACTGTGCAAGAGGCGAGGGACTTTTTGACATGTAAGAACAGGAACAAACTCTCGGGGATATTTAGGGATATTTAGGGATGCCCAATGTGCCTTACTGCATATGCCACTTTTTGCCTCTACAACAACATCAACTACTACCTCATACATATACTGTGTACATTGACTCATACGCTGCTTTGCCACTTTGCAAATGTCAATGCTAGAAACCTTTAGTTTATTTTAGTTATACTTTTTATACTCTTTTTTTATACCACTATGCAAAAAAACTCAGGACAGTGTTAGTTTTACTATTTTATGCTTATGTCTATTATTATATGTTTCAGTGTTTCAATGTTTAGATGTTTACTGTTGCACCGAGGGACTGAGAGAAACGCAATTTCGGTCCTGTGTATGTCCTGCACTGTACATATTGCAGATCTGACAATAAAGTTGACTTTGACTTTGACTTTGGATTGTCAGGATGTGCAGCAAAACTGCTGGCATAGCCCTACAGAACTTCACTGACCTACACATGGTGAGGTCAGTGAACAAGGCCAGGCAGATTCTGGCAGATCCTGATCACCACTCCATGGTGAGTTCAGGTTGCTTCCATCAGGACGCAGGTATCTGCAGCCCATATGTAGAACAAACTGAAAAACTCATTCATCCCTGTTGTGATCAAGCTTCTCAATGAACAGTGGTGACTTCAGTACTGTTATTTTAACGTCTTATGGTTTTATGTAGTGTGGACGTTTTATTTTAGCCCTACTGACTGTGAAACTAATTGCTCCTCGGGGATAATAAAGACACTTGAACTTGGACACCCTGGACTGGTTGCAAGTTCATCACAGGGACACATAGAGACAAACAACCATTCACTGTCTCACTCACACTTAGAGACAATTTAGAGTTACCAATCAGCCTTTTATGCATGTTTTTGGTCTGTGGGAGGAAACTGGAGAAAACCCACGCATGCATGGAGAGAACATGCTTACTCCACCCAGAAAGCCCCCCCAGACCGGGATTTGAACCTGGGCGACCTGCTTGCTGAGAGGCAGCAGCATTACCAACTGAGCCACCGTGCTGCCCCAATTCAATTCCTTTTATTTATAAAGCACCAAGTCCCGACAGAAGTTGCCTCAAGGCACTGAACAGAAACATTCACATACATTAAAAGCCAATTAGTAACAGTTATCTATCCAAGGAAGCCAGTAGATTGTGTTGAATCCTCATTTTGTTTCAGTCTTCCATCCTGAGCAAGCATAAAGGCAACAGTGGAAAGAAAAAACTTCCTCCTAACATGAAAACACCTCCAGCAGAACCAGGCTCAGGACGAGCAGCCATCTGCTAAGTAACTGATTGGATTCATTGGGTTTCATGGACATATATAACTGTGTGTATCATCAGCATAACAATGAAAAGTTATCCCATGCTCTTTAATAACTTTACCTAATTGAAACTTATATAATAATAATAATAATAATAATAATAATAATAATAATAATAATAATAATAATAATAATAATGAATTTAATTTGTAACACACTTTTCATTAACGAAAATCTCAAAGTGCTATATAAAGTAAAAAGTATTGGTCCAAGCTAGGGCTGAGCGATATGGACCAAAATTACTATCTCAATATTTTTTATGCCCCATTTTTATGCCCTCAGTGTGCCACAGAAATAACCCTTTTGCATCAATACTTTAGCTAGTATTTTAGCTGATTTGAGGCTGATTTGACTCCTCTTTCGGTCCCTGCTTCTCTGGTGGGACCGACCGAGCTCAGTCGAGCCGAGTCTGGACCAAAACGTGAATGCTGGACTCTGATTGGTCCGGGGGAGGAGCCACTGAATCAGAAACTTTTCACTGATCTGCCATTTGCAATTTCTCAGGATGCGGCGCAGCGACTGGATCTATTTTAAAGATTTTAAAAACAATATTGACAACACCGTGTTTAAAGACAATTTAGAGTTACCAATCAGCCTTTTATGCATGTTTTTGGTCTGTGGGAGGAAACTGGAGAAAACCTTTTGACTTTTGACTTTGACTTTAATGCTGAAGTCCAGGCTTTTTTTGTGTTTGGGGACAGACGAGCGAGCTGAGTCACCGCGGAGGATCATATGAGCTGCCGACACGCGAAGAAAGCGAGGCCGGACCCCGAGCCCCGGTCTCTCCTGCTCACAAAGGCCGGATTCTGAGCCCTGGCAGGCGGGAGGACCAGGAGTCCGAGACGGAGGGTGTAAAACGTTGTTTTAAAAACATTTTATGTATAAAATGTTTTATTTTTTCATCAGTGAAGATTAAAAATAAATAAACAGTGCCGGCTTTATCATGAAATCCTGTTTTCACTTTGACTTTATTAAATAATCTGTTAATTAAAGTTAACTCAGCTGAAAAGTCATAAAAAGTCAAAAAATTATTATCAGGAATATTTCCCTCCAACATGTTTAAAGAAGAGATACAGACTTTGGTTCAACTTTATTCTAAACCACAGATGTACAAATCCCAAAACAAGATTTACACTTTAAATTAAAGCTTTAAATCAAAGCTAAACTTTAAACCAAAGCTAAATATTATATGTATACAAGAAAAAAACAGTGAGTGCAAACACCTCAAATGATGAAGAAAAATCTAGATATCCTGATGCATGCTCAGGTAGAAACATCTAAAAAGTGAAGTCTGGTCCTCTGGACATTCAAAATAACAAACAAAAAATAAAAAATGTAGAAACATTTCTTCTTTCATGTGAAATACTTCTTCAATCTGAGGAGCTGTATTCAGCTCAGTCTTATAAATAAATAGCCGGTACATTGGCAGCTCTCTGCATCTGGGTCTGGGTGATTGGGTGTGTGCCGTCCTGCCCTGGTGGCTGCCTGCCGGGACCTGGGTGCCCTGGCTCTGTCAGGCCTCTGTTGTGGGGGTGGTATGACCTCAGGACTCGGGGCTCGGTGTCCATGGCCGGATCTACTCTGGAGGGGCGGGTTACCGGCGGGGCCTGTGGGCTCATCACTGCAGCCTCCTGGGATCTCTGCATTGTGATTGCTGGGGATCGCCCGGGGCTTCCCTCTGCTTTTCTCTTGGGGGTGCGGTTGTCCCTGTTGGGGAACTCCTGGGGCTCCGGGCTTGGGGGCCGCTGTGCGTCTGTGGCTCCGGTCTTCCCTGTGTTACCATCGTGTCCTGTGCGGACGGGTCTGTGGGCCCCCACACACAATACTGAACATTTTTATGGAGAAATCTTTTAGTGACAAGCATGCTCACACAGGTGTTTAGATTCAGGTGTTTATCAGATACACACTCAGTTGGGTTGTGGTGACCACTAAGTATGCTGGTGAAGATTCTCAGTCGTCCAGGACATGATGAAATCAAAAAAGGCGTTCAATAAAGACTTCTGGACAGAAGTCGAAACGTTTTCTGCAACAAATAAAGTCCAGTTGATCCTGTATTGAACGCCTTTTTTGACCACTAAGTACACCTTGTATCACCATGTACCTTATAAAATACTTTCTAATGATGTTATAAGTATCATTATATATGTTGTTTGTTGTTGGGGTTTCTCCGTTTTGTCTTTTTTTCTTTCCGCAGGTCTAGAGACAGACTTCAATGATGTTGTTGTGTGTTCTCTTTATACCTCTTTCTCTCCTCTACTCCTATCACCTTCTTTCCCTTCTCCCACTTTTCTGCCTTTGTTTTCTTCTTTGTTTTTTCATCCCTGTGTCCATTACATCTGAAACAAACCCAAAGCAAATTCTAATAAAGTTTTATTTATATATCCAGTGGAGCATTCAGGCTAGCCATATTACTCTGCTTGTGAAAGTAAATTTGTTGGGCTTCACCTTCACACTCAGACAATAATTCTTAGTGTCACTATGCCGGACAAGACAAGGAGATGAAGAAGGGGAATTTAAAGGTATTGTGACATGTTGTTGGAAATTTGCATATTTGTCACAACATATATATCTTATATCATTCAGCTCTATTCGTTTTTGCAAAATAAATTATAAATATATTAAAATTTCATTACAAGTTATGGTAGTTTGCTCTCTGGGACACGCCCCTAAAAATTTGCGCATTTCCGCAAAACGTCATCGTGACGTGACAACGGGAAGGCACGCTCCAATGCGCATTTAAATAATAATGGCGGAGCATGTCCGATTGCATTTGAGATTTATAATTTTAAAACAGTAAATCATCCAAAACTCTCATTAATAAACCCTCCCTGAATAAATAAACTTCCTGATGTTACTTCATCGCGCAGACATAATTTAAAAATACATAAAGAGCAACGTGTGTGTGCAACTCATGTTATTTCGGTTATTTTTTAGCAGCGAACAAAAACAACATATTTTTAGTACATGAATGTATTAAAGCAATCAAAGGGTTATTATTCATCAAATACAGTTATTGGACACTCGATCAATGGAAAAGTGATTTAGACACAGTTTATTTCATAAACAGTAGCTAAGTGAGGATAGCTTTGTGATGTGGCTTCTTTGTTCTTGGGCTAAGCTAACAGAGGCCCAATCGCATTTGAGATGTATCATTTTAAGACAGTAAATCATCCAAAACTCTCATTAATAAACCCTCCCTGAATAAAAACAAACTTACTGATGTTACTTAATCGCGCAGACATAATTTAAAAATACATTATAAGAAAAGTGTGTGTGCTACTGATTCGGCTAGTTTGTTAGCAGCGAACATAAAGAATCTGCCGTGATAATTGGCTTTATACACTCACAGTGTATAAAGTAAAACAACATGAACTCACATAAAATATATAGTTTATAATCTAAAACACTACACACCTCCGATTATGTTTACACAAAGACTTACTCATCTCCTGGACAGTCTTCCGACGGTAGCTTCCCTGCGTTTTTTTGACGTGGTAGCTGTGGGACTTTCTTCTGTAGATTTTCTTTTAAAAATAGTTGGAATAGCATCCGGTTTTAAAAGTCTTCTGTATCTTACTGGTAATCCTAAAGATTCTTTTATACCAGGTCTTTCCTGAAAACAATCGGCAGTAAAATGGTCGCTGCAGACATACGACTCTTATGCCGGTTACCCACTGCACAACTCGAAACGCGCCTGCCGTCCCCTTTTGGCCGCTGGTCACGGTCCCACTGAACCACTGAACACCGTCTGATGACGTACACTAGGGGGTAGCAGAGGGAGGGGTCTCTGGCTTGTTTTCCGGGTTCAGTTGTTGTTTTAACTGCACCTCCGACGGTCTTCGATGAGATTAAAACTTTTTTTTATGTTTGGGGTGATCTACACTGGAGAGGACAGCAGCCTGTCAGCAGCAACTGTAAAAATGCCACGTTTCTTACCGGAGTTTGGTTCCAATTCCTGGAGGCTCGATCCGGTGAGTTTAAAAAGTCCGAAAAAAGTCCCGTTGTGGTTGTGTAATCAGATAGCGAGGCTCTCCCGACTGTTTGCCGGATGCGTCGAGCCGCCAGAGATCAACATTTGGGACGTCGGCGGCTCGACGGCGACGCGCGCGTGCGTGTGCAGGCTGCCCCCGCGCCGCTTCGATCACTTGAATCGCGCCGCTTCCTTGTTCGCCGTGACTCCACGCGTCTCCTCCATAGACTTTGAATGTAAACCGGTGTTATCCGGCCGCTTCGGCCGCTCGACAAAGGGGGCAGTGGGTAACAGGCATTAGTAGGAACCCACCGGTCCCTCGTTCTCTGTACTTGTCTTGTCCATTCTTGTCGAAGTTTTTCATCTTTTGGAAATTTGTGAAGGCTCACTTGTTCACTGCTGATATTACAACACCCAAATGCGCTACAACGTGACAGCATTTTTCAAGTTACACAAATAAAAGAGGCGATCTTTCAGGAAATGAATATGTATGGCAAGCAGTTAAAAAACACCAGACAAACGGGCAAGGCTCTGCCTTCTGCCTGTTGTCACGTCACAATGACGTTTTGCGGAAATGCACAGATTTTTAGGGGCGTGTCCCAGAGAAAAAACTACCATAACTTGGAATGAAATTTTAATATATTTATAATTTATTTTGCAAAAACGAACAGAGCTGAATGATATAAGATATACATGTTGTGACAAATATACAAATTTCCAACATCATGTCACAATACCTTTAATACATTGGTGTCTCATACAAAACAGTATGTCGCCGGGAAGTTTATTATGCGACACAGAGCAATACGCGGTCATGAAAAATAATCTTTGCGCAGCCATGGCTTGCAGACGTTCTCTTCGAGTCCGCTTCGAGTCCGCGTTGAGTCTGCATTAAGTCCGCCTTGAGTCCGCACGAACCTCCGTGGAGTGAAGGACGCCCGAGTATGTGGGAGCCTTTAATGTTCTTGCAGGCTCTCCACCAACCCTATCTCTCCCTCCCACACACTTTTTTGTTGTTGTTGATGCATTTAGAATTAGGAAAAGATTGCATTTACTTAGTCATCCCCAGTTTTCTTGTTTTATTAATTTATTCCAAGCTACCAAAAAAAAAACCATATCTCGTCTTTTTAGTCACTCCCACATGCTAAAGTGACGTTTTCCTTTTTTGGTAAACTACTACAGATTGGTTTATACAAAGATAGAACATGAAAATAAAGTTGTATGTTATTTTCAAAATAAAGAGAAGTTGGCTACTTTTAGGTGTGCACAACTTGCCCTGCATGTTCACCTCCTTTGACAAAACCCGGTCACCACATGGTTGATTTACAAGCAGTGACCTAACTCCCTCTGCTTCCGTCATGCCTTTGGTTCATCTGAACCGGGCGGACCTACGTGTTTCTCCAGCAGATATAATCTGACCTCCATCTCTTCCTGCTGCCTGTGCATACCTTTGTTCTCCACCACCAGTGTGGGTTACACATTGTGTGTGCAGCCAAATAGGAAGCTCCAATCTGAAAGGTTTTTATCAGCGTTTCCACCAGTGATTTATTTATTTTTGGTCACCACACCTAATTAACATTAGCCAGCACAAAACTGACTTTACCTCAGCCAGTTTAACAGCATTTGAGCTGAAATCTGGTGTTGTATTAGCAACAAGTCATTTACAACTTGTAGTCCGAGTGTGACATCTCACAATATTACATGAGATTGATCCTCGTGTTATCTTTAGGGTTGTACAAAATGGCTATAGCTGCATTGTTTCTAAACACAAGATTATATTGGTCTAAAAAAGTTTGGCATTAAAGATGACAGGCGAAATGCATTTGTTTGAGTTATGCTAAGCTTTTATTTTGAAGAGACAATTACAATGTATGAAAACCATTTGTTTAAAGCAGCTAAAAGTTCTTACTCTCCATAATTGATTTAATTTGAATCAAAATAAACATATATTTGTAAAATTTAACTTTTACTGAAGAACACGTGAGACTAACCCAGTGGTGTAGTCTACGTAATACGCGGTTATACGGAATATACCCACTAGAAAAGCTTAACAATTCCAGCATACCCAGTTAAAAGTGCCCAATGATACATGCCACATCATTGGGCACATGTCATTAATATGTTAAATGGCAGTTAAATGCTTCTGTAACAATCTGTCGGTATGCAGAGCTTGTTTATTACATTCACTTATCCAGAGAGTTATTGAATAATTAATACTTCTGTACTTACTACGTAATACCTGATCATGTTTTGTTTTGATACTGTTTTATACATTTTATAATGTTTTTAATACAAAGCCAACTGTTGTACAAAGTTTGTTGTACATTTATTCAAATATAAGCATCAGAAAAATTTGGAAATGTTCAATATTATTAAAAATAAATTGACGATTACATTGTACTAACCAGTGTACTTTGGTCTCTAAGCACAGTATACGGACCGACCGCGGTAAAGTTAGTTTTACTTTGGACGTTGGACATGTGCGTTCCATGACTTCAGCAGTGTCCAATGTACAACATAAAAGTAATGTAATGTTATACCCACTACAAAAATGTAGACTAGACCACTGGACTAATCCTATCATGAATGTTTCACAGACTGTCTGTATTCATTCTTTGCACATTTTTGAACATTATATCTGAATGTCTGAATGGTTATAAGAGGCATTACAAGGACTGCAAATGCACAAGAGGAGAAAACATGTTGCCTATTACAAGAATACAGTAATTAGCTTTTTAAACAAAGTGAATTTATTTTTTTGTTTAATTATAATGATCCAAACAATAATACATCATTGTATACGAGCTGCTGATTGTGTTGGCTAAAGAGCTGAAGCAGTGCAAGCTCTGCAAGACAATGATTTGCATACTGGCAATTTCTCCTAGAGGTTTTTCTCTGTGTCTCTCTCTGTGTGTATATGTGTTTGTGAAAAAAGCATAATGTGTTTGTAA
>JBBPBX010051294.1:0-24633 GCA_038048925.1 Garcialebias charrua | reverse complement strand
ATTGTGGATTTATTAATTGTATATTTAATGATTTTTATTGTGTATTTAATAATTAAATGATACATGTAATTATGTATTTATTTAGTTAATTTTGTTACATTCCACCTGTCATACTAAAGTCAGTCAAAATTCCTCCACAATGTAGAACAAGAGTTGACGGTATTTATTTCCAGAGGGCCATTTTAAATTATTTAGGAGCAAGGGCCACACAGTGGAATGAAGCATGGACACAATTTTCTACTGACATCTGTTGTAAATAAAATAAAAAAAATAAAAATATATATAAAAAAATATATATATATACTGTAGATAGATAGATAGATAGATAGATAGATAGATAGATAGATAGATAGATAGATAGATAGAGATATTGATTTGATAGATAGATAGATAGAGATATTGATTTGATAGATAGATAGATAGAGATATTGATTTGATAGATAGATAGATAGAGATATTGATTTGATAGATAGATAGATAGAGATATTGATTTGATAGATAGATAGAGATATTGATTTGATAGATAGATAGATAGATAGATTTGATAGATAGATAGATAGATAGATTTGATAGATAGATAGATAGAGATATTGATTTGATAGATAGATAGATAGAGATATTGATTTGATAGATGGATAGATAGAGATATTGATTTGATAGATGGATAGATAGATAGATAGATAGATAGATAGAGATATTGATTTGATAGATAGATAGATGATAGATAGATAGATAGAGATATTGATTTGATAGATAGATAGAGATATTGATTTGATAGATAGATAGAGATATTGATTTGATAGATAGATAGAGATATTGATTTGATAGATAGATAGAGATATTGATTTGATAGATAGATAGAGATATTGATTTGATAGATAGATAGAGATATTGATTTGATAGATAGATAGATAGAGATATTGATTTGATAGATAGATAGATAGAGATATTGATTTGATAGATAGATAAGAGATATTGATTTGATAGATAGATAGAGATATTGATTTGATAGATAGATAGATAGAGATATTGATTTGATAGATAGATAGATAGAGATATTGATTTGATAGATAGATAGATGAGATATTGATTGATAGATAGATAGATAGAGATATTGATTTGATAGATAGATAGATAGAGATATTGATTTGATAGATAGATAGATAGATAGAGATATTGATTTGATAGATAGATAGATAGAGATATTGATTTGATAGATAGATAGATAGAGATATTGATTTGATAGATAGATAGATAGATAGATTTGATAGATAGATAGAGATATTGATTTGATAGATAGATAGATAGAGATATTGATTTGATAGATAGATAGAGATATTGATTTGATAGATAGATAGATAGATAGATAGATAGATAGATAGATAGATAGATTTGATAGATAGATAGATAGAGATATTGATTTGATAGATAGATAGAGATATTGATTTGATAGATAGATAGAGATATTGATTTGATAGATAGATAGAGATATTGATTTGATAGATAGATAGAGATATTGATTTGATAGATAGATAGAGATATTGATTTGATAGATAGATAGAGATATTGATTTGATAGATAGATAGAGATATTGATTTGATAGATAGATAGAGATATTGATTTGATATGATAGATAGATAGAGATATTGATTTGATAGATAGATAGATAGAGATATTGATTTGATAGATAGATAGATAGAGATATTGATTTGATAGATAGATAGATAGAGATATTGATTTGATAGATAGATAGATAGAGATATTGATTTGATAGATAGATAGAGATATTGATTTGATAGATAGATAGATAGAGATATTGATTTGATAGATAGATAGATAGAGATATTGATTTGATAGATAGATAGATAGAGATATTGATTTGATAGATAGATAGATAGAGATATTGATTTGATAGATAGATAGATAGAGATATTGATTTGATAGATAGATAGATAGAGATATTGATTTGATAGATAGATAGATAGAGATATTGATTTGATAGATAGATAGATAGAGATATTGATTTGATAGATAGATAGAGATATTGATTTGATAGATAGATAGATAGATAGAGATATTGATTTGATAGATAGATAGATAGAGATATTGATTTGATAGATAGATAGATAGAGATATTGATTTGATAGATAGATAGATAGAGATATTGATTTGATAGATAGATAGATAGATAGATAGATAGATAGATAGAGATATTGATTTGATAGATAGATAGATAGATAGATAGATAGAGATATTGATTTGATAGATAGATAGAGATATTGATTTGATAGATAGATAGAGATATTGATTTGATAGATAGATAGAGATATTGATTTGATAGATAGATAGAGATATTGATTTGATAGATAGATAGAGATATTGATTTGATAGATAGATAGAGATATTGATTTGATAGATAGATAGAGATATTGATTTGATAGATAGATAGAGATATTGATTTGATAGATAGATAGATAGAGATATTGATTTGATAGATAGATAGATAGAGATATTGATTTGATAGATAGATAGATAGAGATATTGATTTGATAGATAGATAGATAGAGATATTGATTTGATAGATAGATAGATAGAGATATTGATTTGATAGATAGATAGATAGAGATATTGATTTGATAGATAGATAGATAGATAGAGATATTGATTTGATAGATAGATAGATAGATAGAGATATTGATTTGATAGATAGATAGAAGATATTGATTTGATAGATAGATAGATAGATTGATAGATAGATAGATATTGATAGATAGATAGATAGATAGATAGATTTGATAGATAGATAGAGATATTGATTTGATAGATAGATAGATAGATAGATAGATAGATAGATAGATAGATAGATAGAGAATAGATAGATAGATAGATAAGATAGATAGATAGATAGATAGATAGATAGATAGAGATATTGATTTGATAGATAGATAGAGATATTGATTTGATAGATAGATAGAGATATTGATTTGATAGATAGATAGAGATATTGATTTGATAGATAGATAGAGATATTGATTTGATAGATAGATAGAGATATTGATTTGATAGATAGATAGATAGAGATATTGATTTGATAGATAGATAGAGATATTGATTTGATAGATAGATAGAGATATTGATTTGATAGATAGATAGATAGAGATATTGATTTGATAGATAGATAGATAGAGATATTGATTTGATAGATAGATAGATAGAGATATTGATTTGATAGATAGATAGATAGAGATATTGATTTGTTGAGTACGCCCACAACGCTCACAAATCCTCTGCCATAGGTATGTCTCCGTTCGAGGCTTCTCTTGGATACCTTCCCCCCTTGTTTCCCAGTCAGGAGATCAACGTTCCGGTTCCATCTGTCCTACACCATTTCCGCCGTTGCCGGCGGGTCTGGCGGGAGACGAAGGCAGCCCTCTCACGCACAGCCGCTCAGAATAAAGTGTTTGCTGACCGCCGTCGCTCTACGGCTCCTATATACAAGGTGGGTCAGAAAGTCTGGCTCTCCACTAGGGACATTCCTATTAGGGGCACCACGAGGAAGTTGGCTCCTCGTTTCATCGGACCTTTCCCGATCACGAGGATTGTCAACCAGTCTGCGGTTCGTCTTCAACTCCCCTCGTCTATGCGGATTCACCCCACGTTCCACGTCTCTCAGGTCAAGCCGGTCTCCGAGAGCCCTCTGTGCCCGCTCTCCGACCTTCCTCCTCCTGCCCGGTTGATCGACAACCACCCGGCCTTCACTGTTCGGGCCATTTTGGACGTCCGTCGCCGTGGTCGAGGTTTCCAGTACCTGGTTGATTGGGAGGGTTATGGACCTGAGGAGCGGTCTTGGATTCCCCGCTCGTTCATCCTGGATCCCAGCCTCATTACGGCCTTCTTCAACGCCCACCCGGAGAAGCGTCGCGGACCGCCCGGAGGCGTTTCTTGAGGGGGGGGTACTGTCGGAATCCCACTGTCTGCAGCCCTTTCCAAGATGGCCGCCCCTTTCCAAGATGGCCGCCAATTGACACCAGCTGACGGTCATCCATCTGATGAGGAGCTCCACTACTTAAGGCTGCAGTCCAGTGAGATCCAATGCTGGAGCATTGTACCTCAATCGTTTTTGTGAATCCTTGGATCCTGATTCCCGTTCTGCCAGTTCCTGCCTTGTTGCCACTCGCCTGCCAAACCACTCTGGAGTCCTGAGTCCTTTCAGAACCTCGACCCAACATCCCCCTGTAAGATAACAAACAGAGCACCAGTTTTTGATCCACCTATCCCACCAGAAGGACCCTGACCCTGTTCTCTCTTCCAGGCACTCCCAAGACCCCAAGTGTTCCATTTCACCTGTACATAATAAACACTGTTCTAATTGTTACTCTTGAGTTTTGCCTCTGTTCTGGTCTCGTACCACTCTGGGTTCAGTCGGTCCTTACACAATCTGTGTCTCATTTACCCATTCATACAGCACTCTACTAGATCTCTACAAAGAATAATCAGTACTTTATCACATTCATACACTGATGGGACACACATCAGAGGCAATGAGGGGTTCAGTGTTGCCCACTGCCCAGGAACACTTCAGCATGTGACTGCTGGTGGAATTGAACTCCCAGCTCTCCCATTGGAGGAGACTGCTCTAGCCTCTCAGCCTACATCTGCCCTCAGCTGAAGAGGACTATTATTTAATAGGTGTAAATAAATGTCTAAAAAATAAAGTAATGTATGTAAATAGTTCATTTTTTAGACATTTATTTTGTAGAGTTACAGCTGTTTGTTAATAAATGTTGCTGTGTGACAACTGGGACAAACCTTTGACTCAGAAATATATTTTTGTTGTTCTTTTATGAAAAGAAAATTATATCGAGATATATCACAACAATATTGAGATATGAATTTTTGTCCATATCGCCCAGCCCTAAGAATGTAATCGCTGTCCATCAATCATTTTAAGTTGAGGCGGACCTGCGGGCTGACCAGTTAAATTTGGATGTGCGCAAAGATTTTATTGTGCGCAGAGAATGTCCGGGCAGTGCGCAATTGCGCACGTGCGCAGCTTAGAGGGAACAGCAGCGTCAAGTGAGCTAAAGCAGCTAGGAACATACCATTTCATGCAGATACAGGGGGGTGTTTGTTAAATATGAGGATGTTTGCTTTTTGGTCTGGGAGAGATAATATTTAAGTTTTACTGTTAAAACAAGTAAAAACAAAGCTACTACCATTAATGTATTATTATCAGGGGCCCACCACACCATGAAAAAAAAGGCCAATCTGGGGCCCCTGTCAGTCAAGGGCCCTTGGAATTGTACCAACTTTTACCCCCATACGGCGCCCCTGAGCATGAGTTCTGAGTGACACAAGAAGGCTGAGGGTCACTGTTCACATTTACAACACCGGCTGACATTAGTTTAGAAACAATTGATTCATCAATTTGTGCACCTAACTGCCCAACCATGTTTGTAAGGTGATGAAGGGCATCAACATCACTGCGGGGTGTAGAAGTAGGGGGATTCTCCCTCATGAATCCCTCAGTAGAAGTACAACCTTGGCTCTGCCCTAGCCCTGATTCTGCACTAGCATCATATGTGAGTCTTGAATATCCTACCGCTCCACTGTCAGCAGTACGGCTGAACCACACTCTCCGATCTTTAGGCAATTTAGGAGTGGTAAACTGATCCATTGCCAACACACCAGCTAACTTTTACCATTAAAAGGTACCACAGTATTGTTTCCAATCAAAGAAAAACAAAACAAAAAACAAGGCAGAACAATCACTTTAGATGGGATTGACATTAGAAAAAGTAGCACACCATAAAATATATGCTGTATATATATTTTTTTCAGTGATCGTAAAAGAAAAGTGTTGTAATTCAGAGTCTCTTATTGACCTGACCACAAAAGGTTACGAACTGTAGAACAGATCAGGTGCACAGCAACCACGGCGAAGAGCGTCAAGCTGATCTGTAGATCCAAAGGTTCACGGCACCAGTGTACGGATGACATCAATGAGTCTCACTCAACCAGGTTTCAATGAAGTCTTTATTCTGGGGGAGAAGAGTAAAACACATCAACCTCCTCTCCAACTCACTCTCCCTGCACTCCAGCCCACAGCAGCGCAGAACAACGCTGTCTACTACAGTATTTTCTGGTGTATAGGTCACACCTGTGTATAGGTCGCATTGTCCAATTATCACCAATAGATTGGAAAAATCCCTAGATAGGTCGCACCGGTGTATAGGTCGCGATTAGCTCTTCTGCAAATGTCTGCCACAGGAGCGCACAGCAAGGCTTTTAAGAAGATTAACACTTAAAAACAATTATTTGTTTGATAAAAATTATAACAAATATATGTCTGAGCTGAACTTTTCCTTAATAATTAAAGGGGACCACATATAGGTATTTAAAATTTTTATGTTATGTCTGTGTGCTATCTTGACAATATTAATTCATTTTAATACACAAAATAATTCTTAGATAATTAATTATACCCTTTTTAATTCTGCCATTTTTAACTTTCGTTTTGAACGACCGGTTTCTGATACTGAGTTCTGAAGTCCACGCCCTTCAACGATCTGTTTACGCCCTCTGTAACAGCCAGTATCTGTAATGTGTTGTTGTTTTAAAATTAGCTCTTTTTTTATTACTCATTTGACTTACTGTTAGTGCTAGCTTAAGATAACTTACCGAAACCCGTCTGAGCGCGCCGCAATTTGCTGCTCCTTTTAGCATGAGACCACCCGAATCCGATGCTAATGTTAGCTTGTTCCTCTTCCGGTGTTCGCCAGCTCCGCTCGTTGCACGCGGCGATTTTGGGAGTTATCGCTGTTCCAGTCAAGACAACACAAAGTTCACCAAGTGTCTCCCGTAAATTAATCCGTAAGGAGAAGGTCCTCGCTGCTGCGAGGCTGCTGCGAGGCTGCAGCGAGGCTGTACAGTTGAAGCTCCGCTCCATCGCGCCAGAAGCAGTGTCCCGTTGCCGCCGGTCCCTACGCCGGGGGTCTGCTCGTTTAATTTTTACCGGCTGCGCGTTGGGAGCGATCGCAAATACACTAAAAATTGAACTAAAACATAAAAATAACAATTATACTTTATTTATAAAGCCATTTAAAAAAACCACAGCTGCAACAAAGTGCTGTACACATGAAATTAAGAACATATAAACAAAAGATGAGATGAAATCATGAAAAACAACAGTCATGTGTTTAATACAGAAGTGGGTTGAGCCTAACCAGGGGTTGCTAGGTGAGGGGCTGGACTCAGGTTGTGGTGGGTTGGTGGCTGCGGTTGGCTGCGGTTTGTGACGTCACAAACCGCAGGAAGTGAGGAACGAACCGTTTTTATCACAGACAAATAAATCTACTTAGAGTAAATAAACCACTGGGTGCATTTCTTTGGCCTTAGGACTGTTTTTTTATGAAGTACATACCCAAAGTTGAGTAAAAAAAACATTAAAAAGTGAATTTTGCATGTGTGGTCCCCTTTAATTAATTTCTTCTTTTGAATGTCTGGCCTTCAGCTTCAAAGCCCCACTTCTGATAAATGTTATATTAATTTATAGGCCTCCCAAACCACATGTTTCATTTAACTCAGAGATGCATGACCTCCTCACTTTTTTCTGCACCTCCCCTGTGAAGACCATTTTTCTTGGCGACTTAAATATCCACATGGACAATTCCTCTTCACCTCTGGCAACAGATTTTAAGTCTCTTCTGGACTCTCTTAATCTCACTCAACACGTTGACGCCCCTACGCACAGCAGGGGGCATACTCTGGATTTGGTGATTACAGACACTGTACTCATCAATAACTTATCTGTATATGACCTGGGTGTCTCAGACCACAGGGTCATCTCCCTGGAAGTGCCTTCTTCTTCGCCTGCTTCAAACCCAAAACGACCTATCCAGTTCCGTGACTTTAAAAACATTTCCCCTGATGTTCTGTCTACTGATCTTCACGCCCTGACCGCTGTCAATCATTCATCTGCAGATGACTCTGTGGATTACTACAACCGATCTCTCCAAGAGCTTCTGGACCTACATGCTCCCTTGAAGACAAGGCTGGTGTCTTTCTCCCGTTCAGCCCCCTGGTACACTGGTGAGCTGCGCAAGATGAAGGCAACTGGCCGTGCTATTGAGAGACGTGTAAAATCATCTGGTCTCTCTGTACATAAGCAGGCATATAAAGAACATCAGAAAGCGTACGCCTATTCTCTTAAAGAAGCACGCTCCAAATATTATTCCAACATCATCAACACCTGCCCTGGAAACTCTAAACAGCTCTTCTCCACAATAACTCATCTGCTTAATCCCATTAAACAAACTCCTGAGGACTCTGCTCAAAAATGTGACCTGTTCCTTTCATCATTTAAAAACAAAGTTGACACTATCAGATCTCAGCTCCACAACCTCCCTGTTCTCAGTGTGCCATCTACCCGTCTGCATTCTGGGTCCCTGAGCAGCTTTGATGAAGTTGTTCAGAGTGAAGTGGAAGCCATCATCAAGAAAATGAAGCCTTCATCCTGCGCCCTGGATCCTTTCCCCTCGTCTCTCATAAAATACAATCACTCTGCAATAAGCCCATTAATCACTCAAATAATAAATCAGTCTCTACAATCTGGTCATGTTCCACTACCTCTAAAAACTGCCATCATTAGGCCTCTTCTGAAAAAATCCAATTTGGATCCCGACATTTTTTCTAATTACCGCCCAATTTCACACCTCCCTTTTCTGTCTAAAGTGCTGAAAGCTGTTGCTGCTCAGCTGCAGGACCACCTACAGCAACACTCCCTGTATGAGAAGTTCCAGTCTGGATTCAGGGCAGCTCACAGTACTGAGACTGCATTGCTGAGAGTTACCAATGATGTCCTCATGGCTGCTGACACTGGTTCTCCCTCCATCCTTGTCCTCCTTGACCTCACTGCAGCTTTCGACACTGTGGACCATAGTATCCTCCTCCACCGTCTTCATGTGGAGGTCGGTCTCTGTGACACTGTCCTGGACTGGTTCAAATCTTTCCTCTCTGATAGGCTGGAATGTGTTAGTCTTGGCAACGCCACGTCCCAGACAGTCTGTGTCTCCTGTGGTGTCCCTCAGGGGTCAGTTCTGGGGCCCCTGCTGTTTTCCCTTTACATGCTGCCTTTAGGTCAAATTATTAATCAGTTCAACATTTCTTTTCACTGTTATGCCGACGATACACAGCTTTACATCAGGACTGGAGCCTCCTCATCTTCCCCATTGTCATCTCCATCTTCACTCACTGCCCTCTCTGCCTGCCTGGAGGAAATAAGGGCATGGATGAATCAGAACTTTCTTCAATTAAACTGCTCCAAGACTGAGGCCATACTGATTGGCACCCCTCACCAGGTACAAACATCTCCTATAACAACACTTTCCTTTTCTGGACAAGACATCCCCCTCTCCACCTCTGTTACTAATCTTGGAATAAAAATGGACTCTCATCTTACATTTGAAAATCACATTAAGCTTCTGTTTAAAACTTGCTTCTTCCATCTTCGAAACATCTCCAGACTTCGCCCATCCCTAACTTTTTCCGATGCTGAGAAGCTCGTCCATGCTTTTGTCTCCTCCAGGCTCGACTACTGCAACTCCCTGTTTATTGGAATCCCTGGTAAATACCTTCAGAAGCTTCAATATATTCAAAACAGTGCAGCAAGGATTTTGTTGAGAGTTCGTAAATTTGAACATATTACACCCATTCTCCAAAGTCATTTCAAGCCTCCTCCACCTCCACCTTTCTTGGCGTCTATTCCTGCCTACCTACAACGCAACACGACCACGTTGCCTCGCAACAAGCGGCGCAGAAGACGCGGTACGAGGGCAGGCGTGCTGGTGAGGTTTAAAAAGTATCTCTCGTCTCACAACACGCCGACGGCTGACTTACCTCCTGAATTCAGCGTCTTTGATGTCCGTCGCTCCTTTGCCCGCCGCAACAGATGCCTTGTTGCTATCAATCATGACGCCAGCGATCAGTTTCCATCTTGTCCCCCCGTGAGGGCTGTGGAGCGAGGCTGCGTTAAACAGAACCTCCGCCCGCTCGCTCGAGCTGAGAGTGACGTAACTGGCTGTGTTCCTGTACGGTCAGCATTGTTTAACGCCAGATCAATCACAAATAAAACTTTTATATTAAGTGATTTGATCTCCACTCATCGTCTGGATCTGTTTTTGATCACGGAAACCTGGCAGAAAGCTGGAGACAACAGCTGCTTCTCTGAACTCCTCCCACCTGGCTTCTCTTATCTGAGCGCTCCGCGTGGATCTGGAAGAGGGGGGGGCCTGGCTGCAGTTTTCAATGAGGCGTTCAGGTACCGATTGTTGCCTCAGAAAAATTACTCCAGTTTTGAAAGCATGATTTTTGTGCTGGAATCTGCAAAACCTATTTTGTGTGGCCTCTTTTATCGGTCTCCTCAATACAACAAAAACTTTCTCAGTGAGTTTTCAGAACTACTGGCTGACCTAATGCCAAAGTTTGACTCTTGGCTTTTCTGTGGGGACTTCAACGTGCACACCTGCTGCCCAAGTAATCAGCTTGGATGTGAGTTTCAGGACCTCCTGGACTCTTTCAACCTGTCACAGTCGGTCTCGGGGGCCACACACAGTCAGGGTCATACACTCGATTTAATTATCTCCCACGGCCTTCAAATACCTACTGTGGAGATCCTGGACACCTGTATTTCAGACCATTTTCCCATCTTATTTGAATTTTTCACCTCTCCTGCACCGAAAGCTATTCTCCCAGCACGTTTCTGTCGCTCTATCACCCCATTAACTCCAAGTCAGTTCATTGATGCCTTTAAGAGCACTGAATTTTGCTCTGCTGTCAGCCTGGACCCATCTCTACATCCTGAGGACTTCATCAGCTCCTTCCATCACACCTGCACAACGATCTTGGACTCCATCGCTCCTCTCAAACAGGCATCTTCAAAGAACAAACCTTCACCATGGCTCAACGAAACGACGCGAGCTCTTCGACAACGTTGCAGAAAAGCAGAACGAAAATGGAAGCGCGACCGGCTTCATGTATCTCAAGGAATACTGAGAGACTGTCTCTGTGAGTATCATAATGCTGTGAAACAGGCCAAGTCACAGTACCTCTCCAATTTAATCTCCACCAGCTCCAACCGGCCGCGGACGCTTTTCAGCACACTCCAGTCTGTCATCAACCCATCTGTCAATGTTCTGAAAACTGCCACACAGTCTACCTGCGATGACTTTCAGAGCTATTTTGTCAACAAAATAGACTCTATCAGGCAGAACATTGTCAGTTCATCCAACACCATCCAGTCTTGTGCGTCTGCAATAACCACAGCTGTTTTTGACCAATTTGACCTGGTTTCACTCCCTCACCTCACCAAGGTGGTTCAGCAGATGAAACCAACTAACTGTTCTCTGGACATCATTCCCTCTAAAATGTTCAAACAGTCCTTTGATGTAATTGGTCCTTGTGTTTTGTCATTTATTAACAGCTGTCTATCTTCAGGTTTTGTGCCATCTGCTTTCAAACATGCTGTGGTCAGGCCTCTTCTCAAAAAACCAGGCCTAGATCCTACAGCTCTCTCTAATTTCAGACCAGTTTCACATCTGTCATTTCTATCAAAGGTCCTAGAAAAGATTGTTTTTATTCAACTTCAATCTTTTCTAGAACTCAACAACCTGTTTGAAAAATTTCAGTCAGGTTTTCGAGCTCGTCACAGTACTGAATCTGCACTGCTCAAAGTACAGAATGACATTCTTCTGTCCCTGGATGCAAAAAACCCTGCTCTGCTGGTGATGTTAGACCTCTCAGCAGCTTTTGACACCGTCGACCATCAGGTACTAATCAACCGCTTGTCTCAGCAGGTTGGCCTCCAGGGAGCTGTGCTTGAGTGGTTCAAATCTTACCTGTCTGGGAGAACTTTTTCTGTCATGATAGGCGATCTGTCCTCCTCTTCATCAACCCCTCTGACCTCTGGCGTACCACAGGGATCTATTCTAGGGCCAGTCCTTTTCTCTCTTTACATGCTGCCATTAGGATCAATCATTGCACGTCATAACCTGTCTTTTCACATGTATGCAGACGATTTACAAATCTATCTGCCAGTCACTCCCAACCCCTCACCCAGTTCAAACACTCTTGTCAACTGCTTAAATGACATTAAGCACTGGCTCTCTCAAAACTTCCTCCACCTAAACACAGATAAAACTGAATGCATTTTATTTAGTGCTCCTGGTGACACCAGCAACATCCTTCCCAGTCCCAGTGTTGGTTTTCCCCTCCCCCATTTCAACCCGGTGGTCAGAAATCTTGGAGTGCAGCTTGACTCCAACTTAAAGTTTGATAAACAGATCAGTTCTGTTGTCAAGACCAGCTTCTTTCAGCTCCGACTGCTCTCCAAAGTCAAGTCATTTCTCAGCCGTGGTGATCTGGAGAAGGCCATCCATGCCTTTGTGACCTCCAGACTTGACTATTGTAATGCTTTGTATGTTGGTATTAATCAATCCTCCATCTCCCGTTTACAGCTTGTACAGAACTCTGCCGCGCGCTTTTTGACCAACACACGAAAATATGAACACATCACTCCTGTCCTGTCCTCTCTACACTGGCTCCCGGTTCAGTTCAGGATACAGTTCAAGCTGCTCCTGTTTGTTTTCAAAGCTCTGAATGGACTTGCTCCTCTGTACATCTCAGAACTTTTGAAAGCCCATCAGCCCGGCAGAGATTTACGATCTGCCAGTCAACACCTGCTGGAGGTGCCTCGCTCAAGGTACAAACAATGGGGAGACCGGTCATTTTCTGTTGCCGGCCCAAAAGCCTGGAACAGCCTCCCCCTTGAGCTGCGTGCCACCTCTGATCTGACTCTGTTCAAAACCAGACTGAAGACCCACTTGTTCAAAAAAGCTTTCAGTGTGTAACTTTTATTACTTTTGGTATTTTAGTATGTAGCATTTTTTATTTCCATTGCCTTTTTATTTCCACTAGTTCAAATAAGCTTCCAGTGTGTAACTTTTATTACTTTTGGTATTTTAATATGTAACATTTTTTATTTACATTGCCTTTTTATTTCCTCTTGTTCAAAAAAAACTCTCAGTGTGTAACTTTTATTATTTGTGTTATTTTAGTGTTATTTTAGTATGTAGCATTTTTTATTTCCATTGCCTTCTTTTATTGCTGTTGTTTCTTATTCTATTTTCATTGATTTATTGTTCCAGTTTATTCATCTTTTTATCCTGTTAAGCACCTTGGTCAATGCAAGGCATTGTTGGAAGGTGCTATACAAATAAAGTTTATTATTATTATTATTATTATTATAACCTTCATTGGCTTCCTGTCGCCTACAAATTCAGTACAAAACTGCTCTCATTACACATCAATGCTTACACGGAACTTCACCAGATTATCTAAAGGACATTCTTGCACCATACTCATCCACCCGGTCTCTACGGTCACAGAACAGTCATCTACTTCACATTCCGAGAACCAAATTAAGGACCATGGGAGACCGGGCTTTCAGTGTGGCTGCCCCCCGCCTGTGGAACTCTCTTCCTGACTGCCTAAGAGCTCCACAGTCACTGGTTGACTTTAAGAGCGGCTTGAAGACCTTTCTTTTTAACCAAGCATACTCTGCCTCCTCATGATTCTATCTTTGATCTTAGTTGATACTGTTATTGATTTTACTTGTTTTATTACTTGTTTTATTGACATTTAATTCTGTTGCACTTTGTAGCACTTTGAGATTTTCATTAATGAAAAGTGCGTTATAAATTGAATTTATTATTATATTGTTATTATTAATAAATGAACGTAATTGTGAAATTAGCTGGATTTAAGATTTTGTTTCGCCGAAAGTGATAACAAGTCATATATAGGTCGCACTGGTGTATAGGTCGCAGGCCTTGAAAAACCCATAAAAAGGTGCACCCTATACACCGGAAAATACGGTAACTTTTTTTTTTTTTCCCCAACAAAAGTCAACAACAAAAAAAGAAATCTTTCTCACAAAAGTCCTAAACTAAAAATAAAAGGGAAAACCCCGCTACCTGATGGCTACAACAACACAATACAGTGGGACAGAGTTAAATAAACAGAGATTTAAAAAATATATACAGTAACTTAAAATAAAAACGGGGCAGCACGGTGGCACAACTGGTAGAGCTGCTGCCTCTCAGCGAGAAGGTTGCCGGTTCAAATCCCGGTCCGGGGCCTTTCTGGGTGGAGTTTGCATGTTCTCCCCGTGCATGCGTGGGTTTCCTCCGGGTACTCCGGTTTCCTCCCACAGACCAAAAAACATGCTTGTTAGGCTGATTGGTGACTCTAAATTGACCCTAGGTGTGAGTGTGAGAGTGGATGGTTGTTTGGTGTGAGTGAGACAGGTCCCTCTTGTAAATGAGTCCCCGTGACTCAACGAGGCTAGCCTGTATAAATAAAGGTTGAATGAATGAATGAATGAATGAATGAATGAATGAATGAAAAAAAAACACATACCTGGGGGAGAAGAGTAAAGCCTCCAGTATAGCTGTGCGTTGTGTCCAGCGCCGCTGGACTCGCGTGTGCTGCGCGCCGGCAGTTCATATTGTACTCTGTGTGCAAGCGCAGCTCTCTGGAGTGCAGGCTCCAGCAGCTGCAGCCGGGCGGAGCGTTTACCTACAGGACGCTTTGAGGTCGCTGATTGGTCATTTGCTGACACGCGAGGCAGTTTATCAACGCGCGCGCATAGGCGGTTGTAAAAGATAGGTCGCACTGGTGTATAGGTCGCACCTACGTTTAGCTCTGCTGCAAATGTCTGCCACAGGAGCGCACAGCAAGGCTTTTAAGAAGATTAACACTTAAAAACAATTATTTGTTTGATAAAAATTATAGCAAATATATGTCTGAGCTGAACTTTTCCTTAATAAATCAACGTAATTGTGAAATGAGCTGGATTTAAAAAGGATTGGGTCTGAGTGAGTGTGTCTGTGTATGAATGTCTAATTGTCAGGCTGGGATTTGGACTGCCCCCTCTCTGCTACATCTAAGGCTACTTGATGTTGCGCTCCTACCACGTGGCCCCCGGGTGGGTGTCCTTTTGCCTGCGGGCGGGCTGGGGGCCCTTGCTGTCGTTTTCGGGGGTTGGGCGCTTGGGCGTGTGTCGGCTCGGCCTGGTGGCTGCCTGATGGGGCTCGGGTCCTCTGGTCCTATCGGGTCTGGGCCTGAGGGGTGAGCGTCCCCTGGCCTCGGTGACCGGGCCTGGGGCTACGTCAGTGCAGCGGGCTCCGGCGGGGGCCTGTGGGCTTGTCGCTGTTGGCCCCCCGGGGGTCATTGTATGTGGCCGCTGGTGGAGCTCGTCCGGTTCTTCCCCTTGGTCGGATCTGGGGAGTGGGCGAGTGGCTCGTCCTGTTCGGGTGGCCCTGGGGACTCTGGGCCCGGGGTCCTTCTTGGGGTCTTGGGCTTTGATCGCCCCTTCGTCTGCCTCTGGCTTTGGGGGGACGGATCTCTGATGCTTCACAGTCGCTGCTGAATGTTCTATTGGAGGAACCTTATTCACTTATGCATGCTCACAACCACACACAAATGGATGCAGGGATGTATATGTAGATATCATATGCAGATATGTATATGGATGTGTGATATGATTCTGATTGTCTTCTTATTGATGTATCACCCCAAAAAAAGTGTATTTTGATCTAAGACAGGCTCAGAGTCCAGTTTTATTTTAACCATTTTAGTAAAAACAAATCAATCAGTCAGAGAAATGTAACCGTGTGGATGATTGAACAAAGAGCTGCTTCATCTGATGGTTTCGACGTGGATCACTTCCTGTCCTCCATCCTCGGTGCCTCATTGGAACAACTTGTTTGGTGTTTGGATCTGATCTCGGCTCTAGCCTCCTCAGTGATGTCTCCCCACTTCTCACATCCAGGTTGGACCACCAGAGGTTCCCTCATAATCATCGTGTCCTGTACAGTGGAAGAAAATGTCTCTTTAAGGGCTGCTACAAACAGGTTCATAAAACCATATAGCAGACATCTGTTGAATATAAAAAGTTTATATTGTCTGATATTTAACAGGTTTGACTTCAGCTCAAGTTTTGTACACTAGCTTGAGTTAAAATAACTTTTGCTTCAAAACAGTAATTCCTAAGTAGATTTTCAAAAGTGATGTTCTTTGGAATAATGATCAGACAAGACTGTTCAAGTTGCACTTGCTGTGCATTTCCCTCTTTTGAGTCTGAAGAACTTTATGGTTTTAGATAATTACTGAATGTGGCATCAGAGCATTTTTATGTAGGACCGATTTCTTTTTAATGAGTTTTAACAAGTTGCAAAGATTCAGTCAGATGCAACTAAATCTGCTCAAAATCCAACAATAATTGAATAATAATATGTAAGAATAACGCCTTTGTTCAATCAATCAATCAATCAATCACCTTTATTTAACCAGGTAGAGCCCGTTGAGATCGAGATCTCTTTTACAAGGGTGACCTGGTCAAGTGGTCAGCAGCACACGTCACATTGGCAATAGGCATTTGCACTTATCAAAAAGAAAATAAAGAAAACTACAATCACAGTAAACAGATGTTGACAGTTCAAAACCAACAGGATATGACAGATTTCTATATACATTATATACAAAACAAGCAGACAGACCTCGGTTGGGTAAATAAAGTTAAAAAAATCAACAATGACATGTATATTGGATAAGTAATGGTTAGAAACATCTGCAATGGTCAAGTTTCTTGATGACATTTTCTACTACGGTTGACATAAAGGATCCAGGAGAGATGAATGTTGATAGTTTCAGATCTTTCTGTAAGTTGTTCCAGGCTGAGGGGACGGCGAAGCTGAATGCTCTTTTTCCTAGTTCAGTTCTGACAGGAGGAACTGACAGGAGGACTAAATCGTTAGAGCGCAGGGAGTAATGACTGTGTGATGTTTGTATTAAGGAGGTGAGGTATGACGGGACTAGGTTTAGGAGGGTCTTGTAGATGAAGGATATCCAGTGAGTGTATCTGCGAGTGCTGAGAGATGACCAGCCAGATTTTACGTAAAGCTCACAGTGATGAGTGCGATAACTGGAGTCAGTAATGAACCGAAGGGCACCGTGGTAAATGGAGTCTAAGGACTGTAGGTATTTTGATGCAGCACTCATGTACAGCACGTCACCATAGTCTAGTATTGGCATGAATGTTGCAGCTACTAATGTTCTCCTGGCTTTGCATGAGAAGCAGGATTTGTTTCTGAAGAAGAAACCTAGCTTCAGTTTGAGTTTAGTGGCCATTTTGGAGATGTGGGTTTTAAAAGACAGTTCAGTGTCAATGTTGAAACCTAGATATTTGTAGGTGGAGACCATTTCTATTTGTTTTCCCTCTTGGGTTCCAATTTGAGGTGGGTTCTCTGGTTGCTGCTTTCTGTTGGCAAGAACCATGCACTTGCTTTTGTCGGCATTTAGGACCAGTCTAAGTTTTTGCAGCCGTGACTGAATAATATTAAAAGCGTCCTGAAGAGAGGTGAAAGCTTGGCTGAGGGAGGAAGAACAGCAATAGATGATGGTGTCATCTGCGTAATAATGGTGGGAGGCATTTGACAGATCACTGCAAAGATCGTTTATGTATAGGGAGAAAAGAATGGGACCCAAGACAGAACCCTGTGGCACCCCTTTCACAACATCTAAGAAAGTAGAGGAGGATCCGGCTACATGAACAGACTGCGTTCTGTCAGTTAGGTAGTTGGTGAACCAGGAGACTGCAAGTTTTGATAGACCAGAGTGTTCCAGGATGTTTGTCAATAGTCTGTGATCAACTGTATCAAATGCCTTGGACAGGTCTATAAATAGGGCAACACAGTATTGTTTGCAGTCCAGGGCATGTATGATGTCATTTAATACTTTGAGAACTGTAGTGACGGTGCTGTGTTGTTTTCTGAATCCTGACTGGAATTGTGATAGAATATGGTTTGCTTGTAGGAAATCAGTTAGCTGATCACAGACAAGTCTTTCGAACAGTTTGGCAAGAATGCATAATTTTGAAATTGGTCTGTAGTTGTTGACATTTGTTGGTTCACCCCCTTTTAGCAGAGGGAGAACAAAAGCTGATTTCCAGATTTTGGGTATTTTATTTGTGTTGAGACTGAGATTGAAAATATGGGAAAGAGGTTCAGCAATGAAATCTGCAGCTAGTTTTAGGAAAAGTGGTTCTATGTTGTCAGGTCCTGCTGCTTTGCGTGTGTCGAGAGTTTTTAGAGCATTAACGCCAAAATTACACCACACGCGTTACGGCTCCGCCCCGCTCCGGTCCGANCAGTCCTCACTGACGGAACACTGCAGGTAATCATGTCCTGAGAGCGCACGCTGTAGCTGCACTCACGCAAAGACATGTAGGAGGAGATGTATGAGGGCAGCAGACCAAGAAGTGATTTAAAGATGAAAATGTACCAGTGGAAGAGTCTGCGTGAGGTTAATGATGTCCAGTTAACCAGTGAATACAGGGTGCAGTGGTGGGTACGATAATCACAGCCAGTTATGAATCTTAGTGCACCATGATAGACAACATCCAACATCCGCAGGGTGCTTGTAGGAGCATTCATGTAGAGAATGTCACCGTAATCAATGGAGGGAAGGAAAGTCACAGATACAAGGCGTTTCCTAACATTCAGTGTTAGACATGATCTGTTTCTGAAAAAGAAACCCAGTTTAACTTTCAATTTCTTCACTAGGTTTTCCACGTGGAGTTTAAAAGAGAGATGTGAATCGACCAGTATACCCAGATATTTATAGGAATCAACAAACTCAATAGGGACACCATTTGAGGATAAAATCAGTAGTAACTGTAATATATTACAGGCATTTTAAAAGTAGTGCGTTACCTACTACGTTACTGAAAAATGTAATCAAAGTCAAAGTCAACTTTATTGTCAGAACTGCAATATGTACAGGACATACACAGGACCGAAATTGCGTTTCTCTCAGTCCCTCGGTGCAACAGTAAACATCTAAACATTGACTGTAACGCGTTACTTTGTAACGCACCTTTACGTTACTTTGTAACGCGTTACACCCAACACTGCTGCTGAGTATCCATGATGCTGATCTCATGTTACTGATTTATTTCATGCTGCTATGTTCATTCGTCCTCATCTGCTCAGACAGACTCATGTTTGTGCTGCTGTTGTTTGGCACATTGTTTTTAAACTATTAGTGCTTAGTGTATTCTTAGTTTAGTGAATGTAGTGTATTCTTAGTTTAGTGAATGTAAACCAACCTTTAGTTCATGTCTTGGATCTTACTACTGTTTTTTTCTTTACAATTTGTATTTTTGTTGGATGTAACTGGGACCCTGTGTACATATATTCGTTCCACCTCATATACCACATGTGAATGACAATTAAAAAAGCTTGAATCCTTGAACATAACCTTTTCTGCTTTTATTCTATTCCAGATCTCCATGGCTACCATGACTGATGGCTCTTCAGACAGAGGAGGTATCGCAGAACCATATTTGTTCACCCAGCGCTTTCTATTTCTTTGTGAAGGAATTCATTCCACTTGATTAATGGGAGAATACTCAAACCACCATGCTCTCTAAAACATTTATTGAATCAAGTGTTTTCTTAAGGAGGTAAAACCAGGGGGCGGCCGGCCAATAGGGGGCGCTAGGGCGCCGCCCTACTGGAACTTCTGGACCATTTTACATTGAAGACTTTAAAAAAATTAATAAAAATGAAAAAATAAAATGAAAATATTTCGAAATATATGCATATATGTTTTTAGTTGTGTAGGATAAATATTTTATGAGTAATGATGAGTTATATTGTTTGTTTCAAAAACGTTTTCTGATTGGTGACGTATTTCCAGTCCTGGGGGCGCTTGAATCCTATCCATAGACTCTCGTTAACAATGGCGCATGCGCAGTTATTCCACGACGTTACAAAACAATGGGAAGATGCTGGACGCATATTTCAGCGCCCTGGACACGTCCAACGTGAGCTCTACCTGCCGATCATGTACTTCCGGTCTTTTTTTTTGTCTGGGAAATGAACCGTGCAGTCAGTGACTCAAGCAGGCTTGCTCAGGTAAGTTTTAAATCATTGAAAGCCCTTTAGCTAATGCCTATTTGCCATTTCTGACTGATATGTCTCTCAACTTTTAGATGGCTCTGCCTCTGTTTGTGAAAAAGCCTTTAGTTGACTATTTCAGCTTCAACTTCACATATGGGGAGCAATATTACAGGTAGAAACATGGGTGTGCTATGGGGTTTCGAGTTTCTCCTATTGTTGCCAACCTGTACGTGGAGGAGGTAGAAATGAGAGCCTTGACGTCCTTTACAGGGAGACCACCAAGTCATTGGTTCAGGTATGTTGACGACACCTGGGTTAAAATTAAATCTCAGGAAGTCCAACATTTCACTGATCACATCAACTCTGTGGATAAATATATCAAGTTCACACGAGAAGATGTAAAAAATGGCAGGTTGGCTTTCTTGGACTGTGAGGTCTCAGTTTCTGATAGAGGAAATTTGCAAACTGAGGTGTACCGCAAACCCACCACACAGACCAGTATTTACAGTTTGACTCCCATCACCCTCTGGAGCACAAGTTAGGAGTCATCAGGACTCTGTATCACAGAGCAGACAGCGTCCCCACTAACTCAGGAGCCAGACAGAAGGAGAAATCACACACAAAACAGGCTCTAGAGAAATGTGGATATCCTAACTGGGCCTTCCTGAAAGCAGAGAAGAAACCCAAACAGGACTCCAGCCAGCCATCAGGTGAAAAGAAGGAACCCAGACCCAGACCAGTGGTCATTCCGTATGTTGCGGGAGTTTCAGAGACATTGAGACGTTTATTTTCTAAACACAACGTCCCAGTGGCTTTTAAACCCCAAAATACATTACGGCAAAGACTGGTTCATCCCAAAGATCCAGTCCCCCGGCACAAACAGAGTAATATTGTGTATGCTGTTCAGTGTCAGGAGGGCTGTGATCAGTCTTATATCGGGGAAACTAAACAGCCACTGGCCAAAAGGATGGCCCAGCACAGAAGATCAACATCATCAGGTCAGGACTCTGGTCTACACTCATCTCCAGGCCAGCGGTCACTCTTTCAGGGATGAAGATGTTCACATCCTTGATAGAGAGGAACAATGGTTTGAGAGAGGAGTAAAGGAGGCCATCTTTGTGAAAAGAAACCGTCCATCATTAAACAGAGGTGGAGGCCTCCGGGTTCAACTGTCCCCCTCTTACAATGCTGTTATTGCTAGTATCACTCAGCCCTCTGTGAATAGCAAACAACCATCAGGGTGCTAACGATCCATCGTTAGGCTGATGGTCCTCCTTGATCATGTGAGCAGCTGGTTTCGGCTGTCATCAGCAACTGGTTGATCCACTGTGAGAGGGTGCTATTTATAAGACTGAGCTGAATACAGCATTTCAGACTGAGGAAGTCTTTCGGACGAAAGACGAAACGTTTCTACAACATTTTTTTTTGCTTTGTTTTGTTTTATTTTTTTGAATGTCCAGAGGACCAGACTTAGCTTTTTTAGATTTTTCTACTTGGATTATTTAGCTTTTTTAGATTTTTCTACTTGGATTATTGAGCATGCATCAGGGTGCCTTCTGCTCACTGTTTATTCTAAAAGTGGCAACTGGTGAGTTTGTTTCTGGAGCTAGCATGCTAATTAGGGCTTTAATAGAGTACCCGAGTAATCGACAGATCGAGTCCTATAACTTCTATCGAGGTCTTTTTGTCCCTCTCGAGTACTCGTAGTGACGTTATCACGTCGCACTGACGTCATTACGTCACATGTCACATGATCCGCACCGAACGCTGGCTAGTTAGTAGTAGACGCTACAAAATGGATTCCTCTGTGCGCACGGATGAATGGAGCAGGCCCAGTCTGGTAAAAATGTGTTGTGTTTTATTATTATGAAACAGTTTATAATTTTATATAATTCTTTGCTGCTCATTGAATCAACTTCGTTTCTGTCACTGCCCACCGTAGATTGTGACAGGAGGGGGCGGTGTTGCATTGCAGGTCACATATAACACGGGGTCCAATGACCGAAACAGCTTCCTCTCTCTTGTTTCGCAAACAAAAAGCAACAAATATTAATCCCTCTAGACCTATTAAAAACCTATAAACACAATAATCTCTAAAAGTAAACCTAATTGCACAGCACTGCAGGCGGTGGTGCGGTGTGACCCCACTTGTTTTTAAGTTTTGTTTTGACGTGTGGGCTCTGTACGGTACTTTCACTATGTTAATATTAATCATATTTTGTTTTTCCTTTGACTTATCTGCAGTATGATAAATGATAGGAGCATAATAAATGCTCCCAATGTTTTGTTGGTCTTTTTTTTTTGGTAAATAATGAAGTTTTTATGCATTTTTATATATTTATTTATTTTGTATATTAAGAGCCTATTACATCATCGACTACTCGAGTACTACACTAGTTTATTTAAGTTAATGTCGAGTTTTAAAATTATGTACTCGTTCAACCCCTAATGCTAATGCTAGTCTTTATCTAATGCTTATGTAACCACTACTTAATTTAATTAGTAATAAACATCAGCAGTAAAGTTACTTTTGTTCTAGGGTCACACAGGAGGATAATAAGCAAGTAAGTTTTAACAACTCACGTTTATTTTTCTTTCTCCACAAAAATAAATAAATTCAAATGATACTTATTACCTTAATGCAGATTAATAAAATAACTTAAAGCTCCACTGACATTATCTTTTAACTTTCCATAAAATGGCACAACATATATATATACTGTATTAAGATTGACCTCTGATCGTTTTTGCTAAAACAATGTGAAATTAATGAAAATTCCTCTCCAAAATAGTTTAAAATTAGCGCCGTTTTGTTACACGTTAAATTCGGGGTTTTCCGGTCACGTGATTGTGACGTCAGACACAGAGCTCTTCTCCAACCGCACATTTAATACAATGGAGAAAGATACAAACACGTCCGTCCAATTTAGCCATTTAAAACCTTAGATTTGAGCGATTTGGCTTTAGTTCGTGAAGAAGTTATTCATGAAGCGAACAGCAGATGTCAGCAAAGCCATCGTGATTCCTCTTACAGTGCTCTGTAAGAGGAATCACAATGGCTTTGCTGACATCTGCTGTTCGCTTTTTGAATGTGAAACCTCTCCTGAAAAAAAAAGTCAGCACGGACAAAAGAAACCTTGCTGTTTGATTTTTGATCACTCAAAATAACTTCTTCTTCACGAACTGGAGCCAAATCGCTCAAATCTAAGGTTTTAAATGGCTAAATTCGACGGACGTGTTTGGATCTTTCTCCATTGTATTAAATGTGCGGTTGGAGAAGAGCTCTGTGTCTGACGTCACAATCACGTGACCGGAAAAACCCGAATTTACCGTGTAACAAAACGGCGCTAATTTTAAACTATTTTGGAGAGGAATTTTCATTAATTTCACATTGTTTTAGCAAAAACGATCAGAGGTCAATCTTAATATATATATATATATATGTTGTGCCATTTTATGGAAAGTTAAAAGATGATGTCAGTGGAGCTTTAAATTGTCCACCCTAAACAAATAAAATATTCAGAAAACAATAAGGGTAGGTTTCTTGAAGTTTTAAAGTTCATTAAAATAACTACTTCCAATAATACAAATTCCAATTAGCCCTTCAATATACAATTCAGTCAGTTCAGTCAATGTGCACATATATTGTCAGTTAAAGAAAATTTGTTCATGAACAAATAGTTTGTGGAATAAGAAACAATTTTGAAGGACTGGGGGCCCCCTTTTCTTTTGTTCAATAAGCTTATCTGTTGTCCAAGCAAAATATCCAGCCTCCAGCAGTGCAGTCCCTCCTCTTTCCAGGCTTCAGTCCGAGTAACAAGATGGCGGCGGGACCCTCCTGCTTCTGGAACTCCACTGGCTCGTTCAAATATCAGCCGTTAAAAAAACCAACCTGCATGCAGAGTGTTAACCATTCATGCAGGTGTACAGAAATCAGCTAAATCTTTCAATTACTTCTCATTAAAAAAAAACAACAACAACCACTCAGTAATAAAGAACTTACTTAATAACATTACTTCACCATAAAACAATCTCATTTCACAGAACTATGTTAATTACAGAGTGACACAATATACTCCAGTCGTTTTTTTTTTCTTTCTGTTCAGAAAAACTGGGCAGCCCCCGGTAGAGCTGCGCGTACTAGCTGCGCTAGTTAGCGCAGTTAGCGTGTAACCTAGCGCTAGTGCGCTAGGTTACACTGCGCAGTACTAGCTGCGCGTACTAGCGTATTAGCTTCAGCTAGGTAGCCTTTCTATGTAATAACGCAGCTGTAAATAAAGCAACAGACTCACCGGAGAAGTCCCGGAATGGAATGTACATTATCCAGTTCGAAATAAACAGATTTCTCCCGTAGAACAGCAGCACTTATGAATAGTGACTTTTCTACTTCTGCTGAAACGTGCTTAGTCTACATAATCTGCCATTTCTCTTTCTTCTCTACTTCTGCTGAAACGTTAAAGGTGCAGTCTGCAGTTTCTGTAGTGCAGTCTGTAAGTTTTCTAAAAATATATTTTTTAACATATTTCTTCACTCTGTCACTATCTCCTGACGGACTGATGTTAGACAAAGGAATCTCTGAAAAAAACTATAGTCCCCTTGCTTCTCCAGGTGT
>JBBPBX010051292.1:12834-24633 GCA_038048925.1 Garcialebias charrua | reverse complement strand
GAGAACCACCTTCCTCTGCTTCCACACAGAGTCTGGTCTTCACCAACTCCCACCATAACCAGCAGCCGCCCCCGAGCTGCAGCACAAGATTTTGATGGCCGCTACAGTGACACACAAGTTATCCTGGACTGTACAGAACTACGGTGTCAAACACCTTCATCCCTGCTCCTCCAGAGTAAAGTCTTCTCTTTGGTCAGGAAATGGAGATATGAAGTTTGACAGAAAAGCTGATGGCACAGTCTTGAAGAAAAACAAAATGCTGTCATTTACTTATATTGACATTGTCTTACATTTGTAAGTAGATATTCTTGATGGAAACATGTTGTACTGTTTTCTCTGGAGGTAAATAAAAATAAATGTCACATTTTTGTAAGTGCAGTACCTAAACATTTTATTGACCACTGTATTTTGGTATGTGGATATCTTAAATTAATTTTATGTGAGAATGTTATACCTATTGTACCTATGTAAGTTTTTTGAGAGGTCCAACTTTGAAAAACCTTGTTTATTTGATAGTGTCAAAAACAGGGTAAAGTTAAACAAACATTAACAATCAAATGCCTTAAATGAAAATTACAGATATATTATCCATTCAATTGGATATTTTTTTAAATTATTGTTAGTCTTGTTTAGCCACAGTAACAACACAATATCCTCTGTATTTCAATATTTGAACACTTTAATTGTGAAATAGAAGGTCGAAATTTTACAGGTAAGAAATCATATGCTAAAAACCTTTAAAATAAAACTTTTATTGATTTATGGAATCTGCTACCAAGTAGGTAAACAGATTAATGAGGGCTGAAAATTTTACAAAAAAAATCTTGTAATTGCTTTGACTGATAAGGTATTTAGCAGCAGCCAGAACCAGGCCAGCCTGTGCTGATGTGTTGGGGCGCAGACGACGCTGAAGAAGGGCTGCTTGTTGAGATGGACTGAGCTGCCGTGCCAGATGCAAGGAGGGGCCGGAGTGTCTCTGAACCAGCTGGCTCAGCACAAGGATCTGGCTGCAGGCCAAAGTCACCTGCAAGCACACACACACAATAATTAAATCTATATCACGCACATACATTCAAACAGGACTGCACAGATACTGATGAACTTACGGCTGAACTGTGACGACAGAGAGGTGGTGTTAAATTCAGAAACCTTCATGTCCCCGCTGGAGGAGAATGGTGGAGGTACAGGTGCTCCCAAACCTGGCAGTCGACCAATGGAGGTGTTGCTTCCTAGGGTGCTAACAGGAGGAGCAGTCTGGGAGTGAAGACTTTAGTTTCTGAGAGCTGCATAAAAACACACGAGGTCAAAATAATTAGACCAAGAATGTAAATACAGTATGTAGCTGAATGTACTAGATTGACTGACTCACACTGACATCCTCGCTCCACTCCTCTGCTCTGCTGCCCAGTCCTCCGACGTATTCCTCCAGGAAACTAGAAGACAAGTTAAACATAACATAAGGGTGCACACAGTCTATTTTTTAATAAACTGAAAACTGTTTTGAGCACAAATGTTCACCCCCCTTAAATCAGAGAGTAACTTCTAGCCTTCAGAAGAAGAAGAAGGGCTGTGAGTGTGTTCTTTAGATTAAAGTAAAACTACAATAATATGCATGAATTACCAAATTAAAAGAACAATGCATGCAGCAAATAACCCACTGGAGACTAGCAAGGCCAAACTCAACTGTTTACATCTTCTTAAAGTGTAGCCAATTCCATCCTATTTTTATTTAATATTTAATTACCATCTTAGCTAAATCTACATTAACAACAGGAACGTGGGGTTACTGAACCAACAATCTTAAAACTGTCATCTGAACAATCCTAGCTTCACCCTATGGTGAGGTTTTTCAGCTTTCTTCATGGACCTGACACAGAGCCCTGACAACGACTTCACAGCTGTCTCCTGATTTTTGCATGAAACTGAGAAGAGCAGCATGTTTGTAGAATGATCACAAAATATGAGCCGTTTTGTTTAAGTGTGGAAAATCTGTTTCTATAACGTGAGTATACAAAAAAAAGATCGCGGCTAACGTTAGCCGCTAACAGGTAGCAACAACACAACGCGATCAAACTAACGTTACTTACCCTCGTAGTTGTGCAGAAAACTTGAGACATGCAATTTAAATCCCTTGTTACGTTTGCTTGTCGGAGCAGGGGACCAGGAATCAACGATAAGATGAACATTGTCTTGGGCAGCTCTTGTAAACATTCAGACAGCACTATTTTCACAGAGACCGGGGCTAGACCGGAAGCTGGAAATTACCTTTCCGGTCAATGCGCAAGTGATTTACGGCACTTGTGAACAGAGCCTATTTACAGTAGTAAATAAATAGAAATAATAATAATATATAAATAAAAATGCCCGTGACAAGAGTTCACAGCAGGTCTTTCAGCGGAAGGAGGAAACTGTCTCCTCCTGTCTAAAACTCCGCAAGCCCTCTGCTGTCTGACAAGCGCATTACGTCACTCTCGTGGTTTGCGTTTGAGATTGAATATTGTCACATTTTAAGCGCAGGAGGGCAGGCTGAAAATGAAAATGCAGTTTGCTCTGTAGTTCAATGAGATATAACAGTGCTGAATAAGAAAATGAAAATGATTTAATCTTAATTTTATTTCTGACTCAAAAAAGGCAGCTTGACTTTGAAATTAAAAAGCATTTCTGCTATTTCATTTTAATTTTCAAAATTGACATTTCAAAATGAATTTTGGCCACTTTTTACTAAGACATATATTGAAAATTAAATGTTAAATGTTATTTTACTTATCATTTTAATTAAGTTACAAATTGAGCAGTCTCGAAGAAGAAAATGAAAATGCAGTTTGGTTTATTCATTTTAAATTTTATTTATGACTCAAAAAATGGCAGCTTGACTTTGAAATGAAAAAGCATTCCTGCTAAACCATTTTAGTTTTAATTTCGTCTCAATTACTCTGGGTTTGCTTTTGAGATTGAATATTGTCACACTTTGAGCGCAGGGGTGCAGGATGAAAATGAAAATGCAGTTTGCTCTGTAGTTCAATGAGATATAACAGTGCTGAATAAGAAAATGAAAATGATTTAATCTTAATTTTATTTCTGACTCAAAAAAGGCAGCTTGACTTTGAAATTAAAAAGCATTTCTGCTATTTCATTTTAATTTTCAAAATTGAGATTTCAAAATGAATTTTGGCCACTTTTTACTTAGACATATATTGAAAATTAAATGTTAAATGTTATTTTACTTATCATTTTAATTAAGTTACAAATTGAGCAGTCTCGAAGAAGAAAATGAAAATGCAGTTTGGTTTATTCATTTTAAATTTTATTTATGACTCAAAAAAGGCAGCTTGACTTTGAAATGAAAAAGCATTCCTGCTAAACCATTTTAGTTTTAAATACGTCCCATAAACGCTTCCATATGCAGGTCATGAGACAGATGCTATTAAAAAATCAGCTTTTCCTAAAAAGAAACACGTTTTATGTTATCAAACTATAATGAATAGTATTCTTACCACTTTATTTAACATGCAGGTGCTTGTTATAAAATTAGAATATCATGAAAAAAATTGGCGGATAGGTGCAGCGTCCGCAGTGAAGCGGGCGCTGTACCGGTCTGTCGTGGTGAAGAGAGAGCTGAGTCAAAAGGCAAAGCTCTCAATTTACCGATCGATCTACGTTCCCACCCTCATCTATGGTCATGAGCTTTGGGTTATGACCGAAAGAACAAGATCTCGGATACAAGCGGCTGAAATGAGTTTTCTCCGCAGGGTGGCTGGACTCTCCCTTAGAGATAGGGTGAGAAGCTCAGTCATCCGGGAGGGACTCGGAGTAGAGCCGCTGCTTCTCCACATCGAGAGGAGCCAGTTGAGGTGGCTCGGGCATCTGGTTAGGATGCCTCCTGGACGCCTCCCTGGTGAGGTGTTCCGGGCATGTCCCACCGGGAGGAGACCCAGAGGAAGACCCAGGACGCGCTGGAGGGACTATGTTTCTCGGCTGGCCTGGGAACGCCTTGGGATTCCCCCGGAGGAGCTGCTCCAAGTGGCTGGGGAGAGGGAAGTCTGGGCCTCCCTACTTAGGCTGCTACCCCCGCGACCCGACCCCGGATAAGCGGAAGAAGATGGATGGATGGATGGATGGATGAAAAAAATTGATTTACAGTGTACAGTATTTGAATAACTCCATTCAAAAAGTGAAACTTCTATACTGTATTATATTCATTCATTTCACACAGACTGATATACTGTATTTCAAATGTTTATTTCTTTTAATGTTGATTATAACTGAAAACTAATGAAAACCCCAAATTCAGTATCTCAGAAAATTAGAATATTGTGAAAAGGTTAAATATTGAAGACACCTGGTGCTACACTCTAATCAGCTAATTAACTCAAAACACCTGCAAAGGCCTTTAAATGGTCTCCATCTAGTTCTGTAGGCTACAATCATGGGGAAGACTGCTGACTTGACAGTTGTCCAAAAGACAACCATTGACACCTTGCACAAGGAGGGCAAGACACAAAAATTCATTGCTAAAGAGGCTGGCTGTTCACAGAGCTCTGTGTCCAAGCACATTAACAGACACAAACAGACACAAACAGACACAAACAGACACGTACAGACACGGACGGACGGACGGACGGACGGACAATTTCAGGCAAATTGAAGTGAAGGGAAGGAAAAGATGTGGTAGAAAAAAAGTGTTCAAGCAATAGGGGCGGCCGTGGTGTAGTGGTAATGGCAGTCGTCTCCCGATCGGAAAGTTGGCGGTTCGACTCCCGGGACCCGCACCATGTGTCGTTGTGTCCTTGGGCAAGACACTTAACCCTGAGTTGCTCCCGGTAGGACTGGAAAGCACCTTGCATGGTAGTCTGCCGCCACCGGTTTATGAATGTGTGTAGCATTCAATATATGTGTAGCACTTTGAGATTTTCACTAATGAAAAGTGCGTTATAAATTGAATTAATTATTATTATTATTATTATTAGGGATAACCACACCCTGGAGAGGATGGTGAAACAAAACCCATTCCAAAAATGTTGGGGAGATTCACAAAAAGTGGACTGCAGCTGGAGTCAGTGCTTCAAGAACCACCACGCACAGATGTATGAAAGACAAGGGGTTCAGTTGTCATATTCCTTGTGTTAAGCCACTCTAACAAGAGACAGCGTCAGAAGCGTCTCGCCTGGGACTGCTGCTGAGTGGTCCAAAGTTCTGTTCCTTGATGAAAGTAAGTTTTGCATTTCCTTTGGAAATCAAGGTCCCAGAGTCTAGACTAGAAGAAGAGAGGAGAGACACAGAATTCATGCTGCTTGAGGTCCAGTAGCAAGTTTCCACAGTCAGTGATGGTTTGGGGTGCCATGTCACTTCAACACTTGCTCTTCTCAAGGGCGGACGTCTCCTCTCGGTCTCCGCTTTGCTTTTGCTTTGTCTTGTCTGTGAAACTGTCTGAGAGCCTCTCTTGTACAAAATCTTCTGAATCATAACTATGGACTTCAATTTGGTCAGTTGGTCCCTCAACACAACTGATAACTTCAAAGAGAAGACAGGCTGTAGGCGAGCTGATTTGCCCTGTTGGCATGCACACAGCTGGATATCTCATCGACTTGGAAGACTTGATGACGTGTCTATCTCTGCTGTCATCTGTGGATCTTAAGGACGCATATTTAATTGGATTTATGATAACTGGTTCCTGCTTTTTGGATTCAGCTGGTTCCTGGTCTATAAACAAACAAGGAAGACGTCGGCAGCAAATCTGGACCTGGTCAGGCTGCCTGCCTTACATGATGGTTTGGTTCATGTCTCGAGGATCCAGACTTTTGGCAGAATGGATTAGGTCTCTGGGATTTTTCTCAGGCACGTTCCATTGGTATGGTCATTTAATTTGGACATTTCGGAAGCGAGTGGACTGACACAGACGACATTTTGGAAGCGAGTGGACTGACACAGACGTGCATCAGACAAGCTCATAACAGAAGCTGTGACCTCAAATTATTACCCGGGGACGTTGTGTTAGCTGACAGAGGCTTTCATATTAAAGACAGTGTACAGTAATAACAAATAATCAGGCTTTTTGGTGAGTAAAATGTTGCTATATTCCTAAATAATATTGCAATTTTATCAGGTTATTTTTTATGCTTTTTTATGTGTGTCGCAGCTGTACGTGCAGTAGAAGTTTATAGCCATAAAATAGTTATTGAGGCTTGGATTGATTCAGATGGAGCACTACAGAAGGCCTAGGTGTGAAATGCACGGCCCGCCACTGCTTCTACCACACATCTGTAATTGGGTCGTGGATGCAACAGGTCCAGGAGAGAAACCTTGACATCCCCCTCCCCAGGGACACTTTGCAGCTCGTTCTGTGGGACCCTGAGGCGCTCCCAGGCCAAAGAAGACACACCATCCCTCCAGCGACTTCTGGGTCTTCCCTGGGGCCTCCTACCAGTAAAACGTGCCCAGAAAACCTCTAAAGGGAGGGGTCCAGGAGACATCCTAATCAGACACCTGAACCATCTCGACAATATACACCACATACATACTACTTAAAATTATAGACTCTTATTATAATCTAATCTTTCACTTTATGTATTAAAATACAGAAGATTTTAATTGTGCGTGCATACATGTGTGAACAACTTGGCCAGGTTATGGCAACTACAGACCTTGTTGTCATTGGTGACCTCCACAACATTTACTCCTGTGTGGACATCCAGATCACTTAGCGGGAGCAGGCGAGCCTGTGCGGACTGCAGGGTGCACACCGGGCACTGGCAGTTGTCTCTAAGCCAGGTGAAAGGGAAAAGACTTTGGCCTCCATCCTCCCACTCCACCTCCAAAAGCCTCTCCTCGTCCAGAGCCCGGACATTCCTCACCGAGCGGCGAGCCATGGAGAGGGAGGCAGAGCCAAGTGTGTGATGCCCATGATTATGTATTGTAGTCAGGAAAAAGGGTGGTGGAACTTCAGCCATCTCAATTCTGTGACAAGCCCTCAGGGCCTTGCAGGCTATAGGGGAGGTACTCCTCCGCAGCACAGGAAGGGCCAAACGTGCAAACGTACACATCCACATCTTTGAATGTTCCCGCTGGATCCAACAACCCTGTGGGGAAAATAAAGACCTTAGAATCATGCATGACCATGCCAAATTATTGAAAATAATAGGGAATCATATTCAAAACCAGCAAATTATCTGTATTCTGTTTCCATTAAATTTACTGTGCACAAAATCATTTGTATTTGCTTGAACATTCATCTGCCTGTGTGGCACATGAGCACGTCAGAAGGTAAGTTACATAAACCCTGTGTGTTAAATATACTTGTATACATTTATGTTACAATTGCTCTAATATGACTTAGGAAAGTCAAACCAGCTAAAATACAGATTATATAGATATGTTGTCCACAAAACGTGAGCTTTTAAAAGCTGCCTTGGGAACTGCAAATGGTCAGCATGTCAGTGGTTTACAGACTGCATGCCGGCAAAACTATAAAATGTGTGATGTAGGGCAAGTGGTAATTTTTACAAGCAATAAAAAGTTTTCTGTGGTCACCAACACTGCTTCTGTAAAGTTTTATTTAGTTCTGCCAAGTTTAGTCTAAAATATAAATTCTTTTCAAACATGAAATGTATTGCTTCGTCACAGAACAAAAATTAATAAATAAACAAGTGTACCGGTATGTGTATATATAGTATATACATGTACAGTATATATGTAAGTATACTTGTGTAAATCTCATTTCTTCATTCAGCAGTGCACTGTAAAAAATAACGTGTAGGTTATATTGTTATTTTATATTGTTTTTGTGGGTAAACCTCTTGAGAATCATAGTTATCCTTCTAGACACAGTTAAAGGTGCTATGTGTAACTTTCTTTAGAGCACAGAACTTAGAAATATTTTCAACAGGCAAAGCATCCCTCCCCCTCAGAGCCATATATGGCTCTGCCCCCCTTGCTCTGCTGAAATTCAAATTCAAGCTCTGTTTTTATTGGCTGGTTACAAACTCTGTTTTTATTGGCTGGTTAACGGCGGGTCACTCTGTGTTTTTAGTGTTTTTATAAATGCTGATAGAGAAGCAAGGGGACTATAGTTTTTTTCAGAGATTACTTTGTCTAACATCAGTCTGTCAGTAGATAGTGACAGAGTGAAGAAATATGTTAAAAATATATTGTTAAAAAAGTTACAGACTGCACTACAAAGTTACATAGTGCAGCTTTAACATACATTGGAATGTCTTTTTCACCATAAGGTAATAGGAATTTATTTGGGACCTATATTGAATACTGTAGTTAATCTCAAAATTTAACAACCCAGGTTGTGAAAGAGTTAAATGTTTGGTTAAGTATAAGTATATATAAGTACCGGTAAGCATATGTGTGTGTGTGTATACATGCATCATGAAGGACCCCATTCACCCAGCACGCACCTTTTTTTTCCCTACGCTCCCCTCAGGAAGTAGGTTGAGGAGCATTAAGTGTAGAACCACTAGACTGAGGAACAGCTTCTACCCTGAGGCTGTTAAGACTCATGAATGTCTAACCAGAATAATCACTGTGAAAATCACATCAGTTGCTGCTGATCTGTTTCATGTTGCTGCTGATCTGTTTCATGTTGCTGCTGATCTGTTTCATGTTGCTGCTGATCTGTTTCATGTTGCTGCTGATCTGTTTCATGTTGCTGCTGATCTGTTTCATGTTGCTGCTGATCTGTTTCATGTTGCTGCTGATCTGTTTCATGTTGCTGCTGATCTGTTTCATGTTGCTGCTGATCTGTTTCATGTTGCTGCTGATCTGTTTCATGTTGCTGCTGATCTGTTTCATGTTGCTGCTGATCTGTTTCATGTTGCTGCTGATCTGTTTCATGTTGCTGCTGATTTGTTACATGTTGCTGCTGATTTGTTACATTGCTGCTGATTTGTTTCATGTTGCTGCTGATCTGTTTTATGTTGCTGCTGATCTGTTTCATGTTGCTGCTGATCTGTTTTATGTTGCTGCTGATTTGTTACATGTTGCTGCTGATTTGTTACATTGCTGCTGATTTGTTACATGTTGCTGCTGATCTGTTTCATGTTGCTACTGATCTGTTTGCTACTGATCTGTTTCGTATTGCTGCTGATCTGTTCGTGTTGCTGCTGATCTGTTTCATGTTGCTGCTGATCTGTTTCATGTTGCTACTGATCTGTTTCATGTTGCTGCTGATTTCTTCCTCATGAGGGAGTTTTTCCTTTCCACTGTCACCTTCATGCTTGCTCAAGATGAGAGTTCTGCTATGAAGTTAAACTCAAAGCAGTCTGCTCCTCAGATAAATAATGTTAAATTATTTTTTTTAATGTATGAATGTTTCTGTTCAGTGCCTGAGATGACTTCTGTTGTGACTTGGCGCTATATACATAATTTAAATTGAACTGAATTGATATGATATGATACCTAACAAAATCATATTTTTCACCACTCATATAGTTTAGCCTTTTAACCTTGGGCTGCTTCTTTCCTGACAGCTCCAGCTGTAATTTATAAATGTCCAGAAGCAAACTGTTTGGTGAAAGTGCCTGCGTGTTCACATCAGGAGTTCTTGTCACATCTGGCTTTTCGAATCACCGCCTTCCATATCTGTGTCTGTGCTGTTAGTAAAACATTACAAAAAAAAACGCTCAAAATATTTTGATGAAACTTTCAGAAAGTAATCTTTAGATGCACATCTACAACTCAATAACATCTGGAGTCTGTAAGTTTTAAAAGAACAAAAACAACTGGACTTTATTCATTATGCTTTATACTTTATTGTTTTTGTCTTTAACTTTTTTTAATCTACCATGTCCTGGATGACGGAGAATCTTCACTAGCTATTAATGACTCAATCAGCCTGCCACAGCCCTGCCTTCATTCTGCTCACTGCTTGGATCAAGTCAAACCAGCTGCACCGCCCCAATGAAATGCAGCTAATTTGATCATTAAAGTGCATTTATTAAGCAAACATTAGACCGAGACACACCTTTGCTATAATGTCGAGCAAACAAATACAGGTGATCCCCGACTTACGTTTGAGTTCCGTTCGTACGAGGTGCTCGTAACACAAAATCTCGTATGTCGGAACCCGAAACACGTGTCGCTCGTAAGTCCGGATTTTCGGTCGTAAGTCGGAAAATTTATGCTAGCGCTACTACGAACACTCGTTTTTCAACACAAACGTACATACTAGTTCATAAACATGCTCAGAAACTTGTTTACAAACTGTTAGCTAACACACTTTCATCTAAAAACACATACCAGTGCTGTATTTTCTGTATGTTCTGTACAACTTTACTGTTCGTTAGTCAGCTCGTAAGTCCGGAACCTCGTATGTCGATGCGCTCGTAAGTCGGGGACTACCTGTAATTGTTTTAGGTGCTTTTCTTGTTAAGTTTCAAAGAAACAAGCCGCATTCCTCCTCCTTTTTTTTTCCTCCCTCTGCGCGCCCCCGGAGCACTGAGGCAACAAAAATATTTTTGAAATTCAGCCGATTATGGATCCCCCGCAATAAACGAGGGACTACTGTATTAATAAAACTGAGAATTTGTACGTGTTCATTTTTTTTAATCTGCATGGAAGTATAAATACACAAAGAGTAGACAGCCTTAAGATTTTTCTGTGTACTGATTTGTTTAAAAATAAAAGGCCATTCTGTTTTCCATCTCATTGTTCAATTCATAAAGATTAGTGGTATTTTAAAGTAGTTTAAAACAGTGTTTCCCACTCCTAGTCCTCAGGGCACACTGCCTTGCTTGCTGTTTCAGAGTGATTCAGCACACTTTTAAATGGATGATTAACAGAGTTTAGCTGTTGAGATGATTAAATCAGGTGTGAAACAGGGAGGCTGGGTGAACACAAGTACTGTACTGTACTGTAGTTTAAAGAAACGCAGTGGAGGAATAAGCAGGTGGTTTATTCATTCAACCTTTCTTTAGGCAGGTTAATCTCATTGAGCCTCGAGGACTCATTTACAAGAGAGACCTGTCTACAAACTAAAGAATGATGACAACAGCACTAGTAGAATTTCCTTGAACAATCAACATAAAACATAAGAGAGAAATACAGATTTTTTTTAACTTAAAATTTTAACTTTTAAAAGTATAAAAACTCCTGTAAATTAAGTGTCTGAGGACTGTCGCTGACTTGCAGCGTTAACTTGCAGCAGCTCATTTGTCGTTTAGTCTCCAGCTGTTGGACAGAGCTAGCTGTTAGCATGCCGGTTAGCTACATCTGGAAGCTAACGCTGACCTCCCTTTAATGGCGGCAGCGTTCACAGCCGCGTCTTTACAAGCTCCTGAATGAAAGAAGCCTTGAAAATACAGCTAATAGTGTTCGTCAGTGTCGGAGCTCACCTGTGAAGCGCAGGTCGGTGGTTGTGTCCTCCTCACGAGCAGCGACTGTTTGGTTGAGCGCGTGAGGAGGAAACTAGGTGAAAGGTCGAGTTGGCTCCGAGCGTCTCTCTGAACTCTCTGTTCGCTGTTACATCATTTTACTACACGATTTCATAACCACACCACGTTATCTCTTATTTATACTACACGATTTCATAACCACACCACGTTATCTCTTATTTATACTACAGCGTTGATAACTATACCACGTTGTTTCATAATTATACAGTAGATTTGTAAGAAATACTGATAATGGGCTGTAAAAAGTCGCTCTAATTATTTGAGACAGGTGTTTGGCATGTCCACCTTAAATCATGTTTTTTTAATAGTTTTTACCTTTTAAAGACTAAATTAAAGACTTTTAAAGACTAAAAATACTAAATAGAATTTATTTATTTAAAATCTCCTTTACCTCCTTTTCCTG
>JBBPBX010051292.1:0-11460 GCA_038048925.1 Garcialebias charrua | reverse complement strand
TCCCAGGCGAGACGCTTCTGACGCTGTCTCTTGTTAGAGTGGCTTGACACAAGGAATGCGACAGCTGAACCCCTTGTCTTGCATATATATGTGCGTGGTGGTTCTTGAAACACTGACTCCAACTGAAGTCCACTCTTTGTGAATCTCCCCAACATTTTGGAATGGGTTTTGTTTCATCATCCTCTCCAGGGTGCGGTTATCCCTATTGCTTGTACACTTTTTTTCTACCACATCATTTCCTTCACCTCTCTATTAATGTGCTTGGACACATAGCTCTGTGAACAGCCAGCCTCTTTAGCAATGACCCTTTTTGTCTTGCCCTCCTTGTGCAAGGTGTCAATGGTCGTCTTTTGGACAACTGTCAAGTCAGCAGTCTTCCCCATGATTGTGTAGCCTACAGAACCAGACTGAAGAGACAGTTTAAAGGCCTTTGCAGGTGTTTTGAGTTAATTAGCTGATTAGTCTGTGGCACCAGGTGTCTTCAATATTGAACCTTTTCACAATATTCTAATTTTCTGAGATATTGAATTTGAAGTTTTCATTAGTTGTCAGTTATAATCATCAACATTAAAAGAAATAAACATTTGAAATATATCAGTCTGTGTGTAATGAATGAATACAATATACAAGTTTCACTTTTTGAATGAAATTACTGAAATAAATTAACTTTTTCATGATATTCTAATTTTGCCCTGCTGAGACGCATGCGGCAGGATATGTCATGGATCTTTGTGGAGTTTGGGAGCTGATGTGCCTTTACGTATTGTCTCAGGACAACAGCAAATATGTTAATATAATTGGAACCATGATAGCAGGGTTTCTGCTTTTTGGCATCTGCAGATTCCTATGTTATCGGCTATTGAAGAAGACGGTGACAGTAGTTTCAGCCATGGCGAAACTCCAGAGTCTGCCAGTGACCCACCTGAAGCTTAATTGGACTCAGCTGCTGCGTCAGCGGACACGCGCAACCGAAGACCATTAATAAGTATAATTACCATAATAGTATAACTATAATAATCCGTTGACTCTTGTTAATAAACAAGACATCTTATATCTTCCTTTCTTTGAAATACGTATTAAATCATGTCAAACTGATTTGTTTACACAAGCAGTAAAAGCTTAATAAATAAAAAAAGTCAGGGTTTTTTGGGTTTGGGCGTATAATCACAGTTAATTGGTCGGTTTTGGGTCGGCTCAGAAAAAAATTATATGGGTTTGGGCCGGGCCAGGTCTAATTTTTTAGGCCCAAATGCAACTCTACTACTGTATAATATTGGACTTGCAGGAGGAATAAAATCATTCCACCTCTACTAAAATCCAACAAAAACTTTTTTTTTAAATAAAAAATAAGGCCTGTATGACAGAACTCCTGTCTTCTCAATTTGAAGAGACCGTTTGTTTTCCGTTTTCTCACTCAAGAGTAGGTCACCCTGCAAACACTAATCCCAACATTTTCTCCACTGGCAGGTTCAGGTTTCTAAAACTCAACTCGGCCTCATGGTAGTTGTCAAAATGTGTCCTTTTTGGCAGCTTCTTCTCTGCGTTGCGTTATTTCAAGCGCCAAAAAAGACCTTGACAAATAAATGAGACATTAATCATTTTAATTATTAGGCTTCTCGTGCTGTCTGATATGAAAATGGTGACATTTCTAAGGAAAGGACCAATTTGGCCTACATAGAGGTGATCTGTGCAGAATTGTAGAAAGACAAATGATGTGAACAAGTGAGAAAGAGTGAAACTAGTCCAGTATGAGACCTTTTTTGTTTTTTTTTCTGTAAAGTGAAAGCTGATATGTAGAAGGTTTAGTTGAGGATCAGTGAACAAGACTGAGTGAAAGCATCAAATGGCCATTACAGCACACTACACAGTGAAAGAGGCCAGTTATAACAAATTAAAAACACCCAAGTTGTGGTTTACAGTATGAATTCTTTGAGCTCCTTCAGGCTGAAAACACAGCACGTACTTGTTTACGAGAGCACTTGTTTAGAACGTTGATTTTTCTCAAGATATAAATGTTGTGTGAAATGATAGTCAAGTTTGGAAGAAGAAAATTTCCACTGATGGACCTCCACAGCTTTGTTTCCAGGAGTCTGTTTGTTAGCTGACAAGTGATGACATACAAGGATAAATCCAGACCAGATGGCTAAAGGGGGATACGTCAACCAGACGAGGAACTGACAAATCTGCCGCTGCTGGCTGGAGGTGTTATGGAATCAGTCAGCAGACCAAATGGAGAAACATCCAAAGTCAAATTAATCTTTTCATGAGTGCAAGGAACCAGTCAGTCAGAAAGTTTGTTAATGTCCAGTTGGACTAAAACGCTAACTGATGAAAAATGGTGGTGTTTGAAGCCAGAGAGCTGAGGGAACGACCAAACAGATGGGAAAACTTTCTCAAACACTACACAAATTAAATGGGAAACTATTGTAAAAACTAATTGAAAGAATATGACAAAAACTTTGGAGAAATAACAGACACAAACTTGCACAAGGAGCAAGTCATTTAAAATAAAAATGTGTTTCTGGTTACTGTATAGTCAAAGTCGCAGAATTACAAAAGCATAAGCAGATGTGTGTAAAAAGTCTGCATGTGGTAATAAATGTATCAAAACACTGACATCCCAAAACAGGTGAACTTTGACACAGGCTTAATGAGTGTAATGGATGGACCGATTATCATTTAAGCAACACAATGGGATTGGTCACATCTGTTCAACACTGTACAAAATAAAATCCAGATTTTAAAATGAGAGTTCAATACCTGGCTCTGGTTTGAAAGTAGTAGAGCTCTTGATCAACATCACTATTTCATATTTTTGCCTCCTTACTAAATGCACAGTAAGGGCTACTACAAGTAAATTTACAGTAGTCCCTCACTACAGTACTTTGCGGTTCGGCATTCGTGATTTTTGAACGATCATCGACTTTAATGTTATGTGATTGGAAGCCTTAAAAATATATATAATACACTATACAGTACAGTACTAATTTATATAAATAAAGCATTCCTACTTCGCGGTCTTTCACTTATTGTGGGGGTGTCCGGAAAGTAACGTATTGTGTACATTGATGTCCACTTCAGGGACATCCTGTATGTTCTGTTTTGTCTTTAAGACCATTGTTAGATGAATTGCTTTATTTTTTAGCTGCTATTTCTACTGCATACTTTTTTAAACTACTTGTAAATAACTTTGGGCAACTATTATTTATTTTATTTGCAATGAGCAACTGAAAAAAATACCAGCAACTCCTAAATGATACATTTAAATGGGTCTTTTTGTTTCCCGCCATACATAATCAACTAATCTACATAAAGTACCAATCAAGTATTGTTCTCTTGATTAAAAACCACACTAAGTGTGAATGGGAGCACAGAGCAGTGGCATTCCTACTATAGAAACATGATTATGTTACTCTAAGTGCCTTGTTTAAGAGGATTATAATGCATCTTAGCTAAAAGACTACAGTTAAAACAATCTATGGATATATTTTACTTCATGAAAGGTCTATTTAACATGTTTCTAGATCAGTCTTTTAAATAGAGTGACATGAAATTTGTCTTGATTCTCTCCTCCACTAAACAAACATGACAAGCACAAAATTGGAAGCCTGAAATGATGACATGGTTTAAATGTTGTAAGCATTTGGCAGGCATTGAGTAATCACCGAGAGATTTATTGGTGAAAGAAAGTCACTACAGATAACTGCGTGATGAGTGACAGGCTTTCCCAGGAACTATTTAATAGCGGCGGTCTGTAATGAATGTGGTTGTTGGCTGGTTGCAGTTCAGGCAGCAGGTGACAGTGAGGCAGGTATACAGTAAAAAATGTTCCTTCAAAACATGAAGCCAAAGAACCAGGACTGACCAGCAGCGTTAAGCAGTTGAGGATCTGACAGATTGGAAGTGAGTGCCTGATTTATGTTTAGACTGTTTTTGTCCTGTCAAGCTCTCTAAATTGTCAAACATAATAGCATAATAAAGTCAGCCAAACCATCCACATGTCTGCTAGATCACATCCCAACCAGACTGTTTAAAGAGGTTTTCACCTAATTAATGTCCACATTTTGGATCTACTTAATTTGTCTCTAATGAATGGTTACATACCACACAGCTTTAAGGTTGCTGTAATTAAACCTTTACTTAAGAACCCTGATCTTGTATCAGGAATTCTGGCCAATTGTAGACCTATATCTAATCTAACTTTCATCTTAAAAAAATATTGAGAAAATAGTTGCCATCAACTGTGTGAACATCTAAACAGAAATAATCTGTTTGAGGAGTTACAGTCAGGGTTTAAAACTCATCACAACATCGCAGAATCTGCACTGGCGAAAGTTACTATTGATATTCTCGTGGCCTCAGACAATGGACTTGTGTCTACACTGGTCCTGTTAGACCTCAGTGCTGCATTTGATACAGTTGAGCACAATATTCTACTACATTGGCTCCCTGTCAAACAATAGAATTTGAAATCTTACTTCTAACCTACAAAGCTCTCAACAACCTAGCTCCATCTTATATTCAAGATCTTACCATTCTATATTTTCCTAACAGAGCACTTCGCTCTCAGACTGCAGGCTTAATTGTGTTCTTAGGAGTTTACAAAAGTAGAATGGGAGGAAGATCTTTCAGTTCTCAAGCTCCTCTCTTGTGGAACCAACTTCCAGTTTCTGTACGTGAAGCTGACACATTGTCCAGTTTAAAGACTGGGCTTAATTATTTCCTTTTTGATAAACCCTATAGTTAAGGTTGGCTTGTTTCCTGAGCTGTCCCTTAGTAATGCTGCTATAGGCTTAGACTGCTGGAGGACAAACTGACCACATTTCCTCTCTCTGCTGCTGTCTTTACTGATTACGTTCGTATTTGTAATTATTTCTGTCCTTAACATGCTTTTTTTGTCTTTCCTCCAATGGAACGTACCATAAATTCCGGAATATAGGTCACGGTTTTTTGCCTAATTTGCATGCCCTGCGACCTATAGAGAGGTGAGACCTGTTTATGGATTTTTTCCCATATTTTTAGACCAACTTTTGGCTCAGATATGACAGTTTTTCATTTTGGCAAAAAATGGTGCAGTACCACTTTCGGCCGCTAGGTTACACGACCGTTCCCACCTCATGTGTCCGACCGCAGCCTCCGTTGGTCGGACTGACTCTATCGCAGCCCGGCCTCCTGCTCTGGAGCCTTGAGTCCACCGACCGTTCCCACCTCATGTGTCCGAAGAAAGCCTCCTCTGGTCGGACTTAATCTGTCGCTGCCCAGCCTCCTGCACTGGAGGTAACTACTGTTAGCTGTGTTTGTTAGCCGTTTGTTAGCTGTGTTTGTTAACAAGATAGATTTTTATCAAATTTACAGAAAGTAATCACTGTATGGACATTTACAAGTGACTAGCTTTATGAGATGTTTGAGATTTTTTTTTAAATCGATCTTTTAGCATAGTTGTTAGCGGTAGCTACCGTAAACGGATACTATTTAGATAAATAGCTCAAACCACTCGGCGGATTTTCTTTCAGACATTTGAGATAAAATTCGATGTTTTATGGGCATCAACGTGTCGCGTTAGCATTGTTTTATTTCTATGTATAATTAAGCAAATAACTCATCAACCACTCTGCGGATTCTCTTTCAGCTTACAGAATGAAATTATTTGGGTTTCATTTACAAACTGTTGACTTGTATGAGACATTTGAGATAAAATTCGATTCATTTATAATTTATTTTCGCAGTGCATGCGACCGTTTGGAAGATGTCAAAGCGAAACAATTTAAATCCAGCAGATTTGACCATTTCGTGAATTTATTAAGGAACAGTTAACCTCAGAAACACTTTTGCTATAATGTCAGCTATAATTTTTATCAAACAAATAATTGTTTTTAAGTGTTAGTCTTCTTTAAAGCCTTGCTGTGCGCTCCTGTGGGAGACATTTGCAGCAGAGCTAAACACTCGGTCCACATTTCCGGGTTGTCTCAGCTGAGACGCGTCATGTCAGCGGTGGATGACGCGTTACGTCGTCGTGACGTAGGTGCGATTTATATTAAGGTGCGATCTATATTAAGGTGCGACCCATTTATGGAATTTTCCAATTTTTTGGCAATAATTGGACAAAGCGATCTATATAACGGTGCGACCTTTATTCCGGAAAATATGGTACATCTGAACCTGTCATTCTGTCTGTTTGTTTGTCTCTCCTTCCTGTCGTCTCAAACCCCAGCCGGCCGAAGCAGATGGTCACTTGTCCTGAGTCTGGTTCTGGTGGAGGTTTCTTCCTGTTAAAAGGGCGTTGTTTTTTTCTTTCTTTCCACTGTTGCCACTGCGCTTGCTCAGGCTGGGAGACTGGGACAAAGTGAAGATTCAGCACAATCTGCTGGCTTCCTTAGATAGAGAACTTTTACTAAGTGACTTTTTTAATGTATGTGAATGTTTCTGTTCAGTGCCCTGAGACGACTTTTGTTGTGACTTGGCACAATATGAATAAACTGAACTGAATTGATTTGAATAGAATGAAAACAGACAGCTTATATCAGCTGGGAGGGTATATTAGCAAGTGGAAACGGGTGATAAAATTGAACAGCTGATAGATGTGAACGACAAGGCGAGAGAGAGTAGCCGAGGAAAAATAAAGCCATGGAAAATGAAAAAAAACAAAAATGTACAACACAAGACTGTTAAAAAAAAACTAAAACTGATAATAACCAAGCAGACACAAGATGATAAATACATTCAGGTACATGAACTGGAAACACTGGAACAAATCAAGGATCTACAGAAAAACTAAAAGATCAATCAAACCATAACTGACCAAAAACACCCAAACAATTGCACAATGTGCTCTAGGTGGCATTGCTGACAAGAAAAAGGCACATGCACAATCTAAAGCTAGAAAACTTCCTTAAAAGTTTTGTAAATACTTCCAATGACATGAGATGAAATAAATAAATAAAGAAAGAAAGAATACTGAAGAAAGCAGGTTATGTAAGGAGCTTCATTGCACAACTTCATTCAAAACAATGATACACAGCATTTTGTTATTTAAATCAAAGTTAAAGATTCGAACACTGACTTTTTATGTTCCATTTTTTTATTTGTCCCTTGGGTACAAATAAAGTACAGTACAGTATACTGAACTGAATTCTGTTAAAACACTTGGATAGAAAGCAACTTTTACATGGACTTTATGTAAAGAATAATTCATTTAGTCTTGATCAGCGTCTCACAACTGTTAAAAGGAGAAAACAAAAGTATCTGGAGGAAGACGTTAAACTGTTCAAGAAAATGAATTACTTTCCTGCTTCAGACAGCATACAATTTGAACTCCTGTTATATAAATGTGGAGGCTCAGGGATCTGTTCACTCCCAGGAAAGGAAATACCGACAAGAGTGATTTTTGTACTTTTGAGGAACATGGAGTTTTTCTGGACCATGAGGCTGAATCAGTTTTCCATATGGCAGAGACAGATGGGGTCTGAATAAGTTTCCTTGTTACAGACATGAGTCTTCTTCACAGGCTATTCCTTAGTTCAGACGTGTCTGAAGTAGACTTTAAATTACTTTTAAATTGAAACTGACCAAAGATCAAATTCAAGACCTAACTGATTAACTGATACTATACAATTAAAAATGATGCGCTTATAAAATGAATCTTAAAACTGATAGCTGAAACACATTCTGTTCAATACAGCTAACTCCTATGATTGTGACTGAATAAAATGGCTTTAAAATGTTGTAATTTTTACATTTTAGATAAAATGAGTTCTCCTATAGCTTTTGTTTCCATGCCTCACTGCAGAACAAGACACCGTGGTCTGGGAACACTCCATAGAAACAGAAACACGTTACCTCAAGCACAAAAACAGAAGGTAAAGTACAGCCTGAGTAATAACCCCAAAGCTCCAATTATCATATTGACCTCAGCGTCCCGAGTGTACCCCACAGCTAGTGTTGCAATCATTTAAACAGGCAGACATGGGCCTGTAAAAATGTAGGTGCACAGCACAAAGAAGACAGAAATGTATACAGAGGACAGAGATTCAGTAAGTTCAGGCAACAACAAAAAGAGTGAAAAATAAAGTCTGAGCTAAAGGGAGTTGTGTATCACTCACCATGCAAGAATTTAAACCTTTCTGGTATTTTTCATACAAAAATTCCAGTCTGGCGCTCAGGAGGAAGTGATTAAACCCAATGTGTGTGTGTGTGTGTGTCTGTGAGTGAGCACATCCTCGTTATTGTGCTTTGGTGCATGAACGTAGCTGTGTCTTCCAGCAGCGCTCCTGGTGCGGAGCTTTAAAAAAAAAGAGAGAGGAAAAAAAGACTACCCATCTGCAAATTGCTGTAAGGGGGGTCTGTTTACACTTCAACATGAATGAAGGACTTCTGAAATGCCAACACGCACACAGACTCTTAATCAGTGTGGAACAAGAGCCGCTCAGCCCTGGGGTCCTTCAGGACCACGTGTGTGTACACAAACTGACTACGGTCCACCCCCCGCTCCACTGAAGTGCTGCTACCTTGTTCCACAGCTGAACCTTCTCCTCTGCTGTCTGGCAGGCTGTGAAGTGTATTGGGCCGTTTTAAATGTACCGGTACTGAAAAATGAGTTATCTTACGGTCTTTAGAAACCATCTTCTTTAACAACTCTGTCATGTTTCTGAGAAAAGAACAAAAAAGTGCAAAGAACAGTTTAAATCAAGCACATCTCCCCCACCCATTAGCAAAGGGAAGAGCCTTTCCAGGAACACAAGGAGTTTTCAGGTAAAAGGACATCAGCTGAGTATGAGAGGATCATCTCTGAAATGTTACAGGTTCTTGAGTCCAGCATTAATCTGACAGTCACAGCTCATCCCATACAAAACCATTTCAGCACAGCTCATATCTGAACTGCTTCAGTCCTACTCATGGAGAAATACACACCACAGAGCTGGATCTTAATGAGTTTAGATTTTGGTGGAAAGGACTGGATGAGATGTTTGTGGTTTAGGTTGTTTCAGATGGATGAAATCTGCTCTGAAAAGCCTAAAGGCTCCAGTAAACTCGCACAGAACTTTTTCCACGCAGACTCGACGTGCGCTGTACGCAGAGGGTTGAGGCTTCATAGTCGAGCATCCACCCTGAGCGGCTGCAGTCAGCTCCACAGACAAGGGGCGTTTACCTTCGGGACAAACTGAGGTCACCAATTGATCATTTGCTGACACGCCTACTGGATTGATTGACAGGTTGCCCAAAAAAATAAAAAATAACGAGAGCAGCAGTGTTCTGTGTTTATATGTTGTTAATAAAAGTGCTACAAAAATTAAAAATAACGGAGCGCTGGTCCTGTAGCCCAAACATCAGACCAGCCCACCAGGAAATCTCCAGACCCTCCCGCAGCCACGCTGGACCGGATTTTAAATCGCTCGTAACAAATTCCTTCATTTCTCTTCAGTCATGGCGTCAACGGAAGAGGAGGAAGAGATCACTTGCCTCTTGGGAAATAAATAAATAAATAAAATAAAAGGCCATTAAACCAGATCAGGGATGAAGAAGATAAACATTGGTGTCATGTACAAAACAGTCCGTCACCGGGCAATTCATTGTGCAACACAGAGTACGTGCACGCGGTCGTAAAAATTTTGCTTTGCAAGGACATGCCCTGCGGACGTCTGCTTTGACTCTGTTACCTTTGAAGTCTTGGTGATGACGTCTAAAAAAGTAGCCTCTCTTTCCTCCAGTCTATCTATTATGGCCTCATCAGTCCACTCAATCACCCGACTACCTGGACTACTGGAGCTCTGTTTGACGTGCAGACCTCCATGGACGGACGTACGCCCGAGTATACTGGAGGCTTAACCAGTTATTAGTTTAATGTTGCTGCTAGAATGTCTTCCTGATTCTCCCAGCAGTCTGTTCTGACTGCTACCTACTACTGATAAGATACTGATTGCTCATAACTACTCCACAAAGCGATACAGCCGTAAAAGAACATGAATTATCTTTTTATTGGCATGATTGAAAAATCATTTTCTTTGTGCTACATCATTCCTAGCTGTTGCCAGGTATTATCTGTTATGTTTTAATTAAAATACCACATTTATTTGTAGGTTCTCCCATGACGAGTGGTAAGCACACCATATTGAGAGCTTATATTACATGTGGGTTTGCTGCAAATACTAGGGAGTGGTTTAAAGATATTGTGACAATATGCTAAAACACAGACATCTTTAGAAAGAGGAGCTACTCAGCTTTGATTTTTTTGTACACAGATGCTTCATATAATTAATATATAACAGTATTTTTTAATAAAATAACTGCAGTGCCTCACAGTTTTCGGGTGGAGAAAGGAGGGGTCAAACGCCGACGCATTTTTATGACGCAATGTAATGAACGCAAATTGTAAATAACAATGGCAGAGAATATAGAAACTGAAGAATTAAGCAATTTAAGTGAAGATTTGAGCGATTTGTCTTCAGTTTGGGAAGCCGAAGTTAGTTCGAGTGATGAACAAGAAACAGCTGTTTGTAATGTAGGTCTGCAGATGTATTTATTTGAGCCTTACAGTTCAGGGAGCGAGGGGGACTCCGAGATTGTCAATTCTTGACGAAGTTTTTCATCTTTTGGGAAAGTGAAAAGGCTCACTTGTTCACTGGCAATATTAGAACACCCAAATGTGACGCAACGTACCGGCATTTTTCAAGTTATACAAAAAACAATAGGCGATCTTGAAGACAATGAAACTGCTTGCTAATAGCAGCCGCAGACTGAACTTCATGTCCCTACGTCACATGACGTCGCATGTGGAAGTACGGTACCCGGATTTCCCGTGACGAAACACGGCGCCAAGTTTAAAATCACTTTGAAACATATTTTCATTGATTTATCATTTTGCTTGTAAAAACGAACATAGTTGAATGATACAACATATGTTGTGCCACTTTATGCATAGTTCCAACATCATGTCACAATACCTTTAAAGCAGGGGTCCCCAAACTTTTTCCTGTGAGGGCCACATAACTTTTCCCTTCTCTGGTGGGGGGCCGGAGTCAGTTTTTAACAGGAAAAAGTGTGACGATTGCAGGAGTGCCTAAATGTAAAATAACCAAATAACCCTCTCTGGGTTCTTCACAGACAAAAATCCAGGAAATAAAGTTTAATAAACACTATTTCTTAAATAAAATAACCAAATAACCCTCTCTGGGTTCTTCACAGACAAAAAATCCAGGAAATAAAGTTTAATAAACACTATTTCTTAAATAAAATAACCAAATAACCCTCTCTGGGTTCTTCACAGACAAAAATCCAGGAAATAAAGTTTAATAAACACTATTTCTTAAATAAAATAACCAAATAACCCTCTCTGGGTTCTTCACAGAAAAAAATCCAGGAAATAAAGTTTAATAAACACTATTTCTTAAATAAAATAACCAAATAACCCTCTCTGGGTTCTTCACAGAAAAAAATCCAGGAAATAAAGTTTAATAAACACTATTT
>JBBPBX010051291.1:6738-24633 GCA_038048925.1 Garcialebias charrua | reverse complement strand
ATATTATATTTATAGTATAATATAGTATAAATACAGTATTAATATATAGTATAACATAGTATAAATATTAATATTCAGCTTCTGTCCTGCTGGGTTCAGGTATTATGTAAGAATTATGAGGAGGTCAATATTAATACTGACCTCTTTATCCTTAATTAATCTACTTATTCAGATTGAATAGTAAATTCACGGATTCTGTTCTTTTTCAGTTTACCCAATATCTCTGTGATCTTTATGATGGATAAATAAACAGAGCCATTAAGTGACAAAGACGTTAACTTAGTTTGATATGTCAAAGAGACACTATCATTTATTTAGAATAAATCAACTAAATTAACACCATTACACTTGATTGACATGATTTCACTTTCTTTCAATTTAAAACGTCAGCACACTTAAATTCAACACAACAGACTTCAATATTGGATGTAAACATATTTAGTCTGAGGGCTCTTTAAACTTAAAATAGTTTCCAGCTTAGATTGAGAGGGGAAAGAATAGGAGGAAAGATTTAAGAAGAATTGGGAGGTTAAGAGAGGAAGTTTATCTTGCATTTATGAAACCAGATGACACTCTTCCGTACGCGTCCAGCTAAGATATCATCACACCTCCAGCAAGCAAACAGCTGCTCCTTTACCTTAAGACGTCCGCCTTGGTTCTGGTAAAGAGCTGTGGTCAACTTTAGACTGACGAGTCGTCGGTCCCGCAAGTCCAAGCTGGACTCCACGCGTGTTTACCTTGTCGGTGTCGGTGATACTCGCTTTCATCGGCAAAAGTCGTGGCAGTCGTGGTTTCTTGGCTCAAGATAATTTATTCCAGGAAGGAATAACAAACGCTCGTTCGAGGTGGACTCATAACAGCCTGTTATCAGTCCTTAGCTGAAGACGCAGGTCGTTAGCTCTTGACCAAAACGTACCCAGCTCTTGGGAAAGGTTCACATCTCTTTGAAAATTCCCCGCAAACTCTCTAGCGTTTCAGCAAAAGCTTAGAACTTAAAGCAGGATCCAAGAGAGGAGTTCACTTGTCTTATCGCGATTCAAGGTGAAATTCAGCACAGAGAAGGAAATTGTTTAGGAAAAGTATCTGAGTGAGAGACTTTCAGACGCTAGATGAGAGTTTTAGCTGAAACTCGACAAAAACAATTTCAGTGTAAGTCAGTTTGACATTTTAGCTGAACTTTGACACCTTTTCACTTGCAGAAATGACACATTGATGTTTCACATTTAAAGAATAACAGCATATAACATATATCATGAAAATGACAAAAGTTATTCTTTTGATTACATTAGAATAAAATCAAAGATAGAAATAGTCTCTTTTGGTGACTATATTTATCAGATTATAGCTAAATGAATGATTTTGTAGTAAATGTCTTGCTTTACTGAGTGGTCAGTAAAGGTCATCACTGGACAGTTCAAAAACCTTAATTTGACCCTGGGTAGGTCCATTACATCTCCCCCCTTTTGGAAGCCATCGCCAGTCCTTGGGGATGGGGTCCAACACGAAAGGAAACCTTGAACTGTCTTTGATCTTGAAGTAATCCAGCAAGTGGAAAAGAAAAATCAAAAATTATAATCCCATAAAGTTTTGGAAATTCCATACTGTTCGGAGGTAATCCCATTGCGGTAAGCTTTTAATCCCTTGGAAAACTGAGTCTGTTAACTCTTGGAAAACAAAGTCTGTGATCCTTTGGAAAACAAAGTCTTATAATCCACAGCGATAATCCCACAGCAGTAATTCCACCACGATTAGAGTTGGTGATTTCATCAGCAACAATTGTTTTCATAATCAGCATGTAGAGGGGATCCCTCGATTGACGCAGAGGAGGCGACCCTTGGATGAAGGTTGAAGACCAAGCGTTGGAGCTGCAGGTCCCCACATCGAAGGTTGTTGGCTGGTTGGTTTCCAGTCAGTGCCACTCTGGTTCTATGTGTCATGCAATTATGTGGTTTTTTAGGTGGGCTTATGATTGGGATTTTACATTAGGCCCTACCTATATGCACCTGGTATGTAAGCTATCATGGTTTAGATCAGCTACAATTACCAATTAAGGGGTGGATCAATTCTGTAAAATTAGATATAGGGATTTGTACCTATAAAATTTTGGAGGGCTTCTGTAACGAAGGCCTCTAATTCCAAACTATTCCTCCATTCATTACTTAGTTTAGGTTAAACTAAAATAAAAATGAAATATAGTTTGATCTAAATGTCTGTTGTCTTTTAGACGAACGACGTAGGATTTGGTATTCCTAATAAATTTTGAAGTCTATGGCGAGACTCATCAAAATGAATAGACAATCTAGAATAGAAACGATCGAATCGGTTCAATTTAGAAATTGTGAGACCAGTGTAGTTTATGGTACCTTGAGTAGCTTTAAACTACATTGACTCTTCGACGATTGAGATTTAACAAAACGAACTGCATGTTGGCATAGTTAAATCCATATCATTCATTAACCAATGTTAATACAAAACCTTTTTGGCTGGGAGTGTTCAGAACCAAAACAATATCTCAACTAATGACAACAGTAATGACTAAACAACAAGGAAACAACGTTTCACTGCTTCGACACACTCTTGTCGTCAGATTCCAAAGTGCAACACACAAGAAAAACAGGTCTCAACTTTATGACCGAGGTCAAATTAAATCTCGTGGATTTAAACGGTTGTTAAGGTTAGTTTTTTGTTGTGGGTTTTAGGCTTAGCGTTTCTAAGTTCAAATTGGACAATGCGACTTATAGGGTGGGAAATATGGTAGTTTAAACCTGATTAGTTTATTTACTAACTTGTGTTTGGACGACCTTATTATCCCATGAAGTCGGTGTGTTTGTGAGATCTTTGTCTTTTGTGGAGTCATTGAACGCCTTGTAAGGTTTGATCTGATTTCGATGTACCCATTTAGCAATTGGCTCTTTGCGGCCTTTGCTGATTTTGATTTCGTAGACGACTGAGGACACTTTGTCTGTTATCAGATGAGGTCCAGTCCACCTGGGCATTAGTTTGCGGGCGAGAGTTCCGGTCTCGGACCCTCCTTTCCCGGTTGCTGGGGCGAACGTATAGTACCAGACTCTGTCTCCCACTTGGAGTTCATTGTGAGAGGCCTTTTGGTCGTAGTACGCCTTACGTCCTTCAGCGGATCTTTCCAGGTTTTTCTGGGCGAAAGCAAAAGTGTTTCTGAGGTGTACATTCAAATCTTTGTCTTTGGCATGGCCTAACATCACCCCCCTTTGGTCATGGGGGACCACGATCACAGGTGAGGACGTCCGTCCATGGGCACAAGTTAGGATGCCACCGTTTAGTTTAAGCTGTTCGCGCAGCTGAGAGAAGACGGTACACAGGAATCGTTTAGGTTTTGGCCAACGTATCTTCTTACGTTTACCTCTTTCCGTGTAATTCAGGTGTGTCACAACTGTCGGCGCAATCGCTGGTGTGTCTGATTGTACAGACTGCGACGGGTCACTGTCGTTGTGTGTGTCTTCCCACTTCTTGACTGAAGAGAGGCTCTTTGAGTCTGTAAAAACTATGTCATTTCTGATTAGTTCTAGACACAAATGTTCCTGAACCAAGGTTTCATCGAAAGCTTGGCTGATAGCCGATTTACCTGTCCCAGGGGACAGTACAGCAACCTCGGTGTGGGGTCCTTGGATCTCCACACCTTTCTCTACCTGTGGTAGGTAATGTGAGTTTGCCCCCATTTTGTCTGATGAGGGGTCCTCGTAATCTGCAACAATGATGTCCAAGTGACTGTCAGCGTTTGGTTGACTGTCATTTTCTGGACTCAGATGCCCTTGAACCAAGGTTTCATCGAAAGCTTGGTTGATTGCCGAATTACCTGTCTCAGAGGACAGTACAGCGTCTTCGGTGTGGGATCCTTGGATCTCAACACCTTTCACTACCTGTGGTAGGCAGTGGTCAGGGAGTGCTGAATGTGTCAGCTCACAGAGGAGGTTCTCTTGTTGGACCGGAGTTTGGTCCAACTTTTGGGTCTCTTCTGTCTCACCTGTAGTTGAAGGTTCACTTACCGGGCTCTCGTCCTCGGATGAGGTGTCCCGTGTGTCCTTTGCGGTACCTGCGGTTAGGCAGTCTGTATCGCAACTAGGAAGCACTTTTATTGGCAGGGGTTTTCTCACTGTGCTCCACATTTTCCGTCGACCATAATCTATAATCGCGTTGAAGCGGTTTATAAAATCTTGGCCAACCAAAAATGGGAATGAGTCAAGTTTAGACACGTACACCGGGTGGCGTAGTGTCATTTCGCCAATCTGCATGTGAACCATAGCCATAGCTGTTAGGGTTGTTCTCGTCTCTGCGAGACCCTGTAGCTCAATAGCACATTTCTCAAAGGGTATTTGCCTGTCAACACCGTTAGCGGCGGTCCTCAGCTCCTCGAACAGCTTGGCCGACATAATGGTTATATCAGCACTACCATCCAGGAGGGCTTCACGCTCAAGGACACCTTCCAGTGTGATAGGCAGGTAAGCTTTCTTAGCCACCCCCCTTTGTATAAAGTTACACAGAAACCTCACAGGTCTTGGCCCACGTTTCTGTTCACGTGTGACTCTGTCTGTGTAATCTTGCTTACTGTCAGCATCTTGTTGGCTGTCAGCATCATGACCTTCAGGATGTTGTTGACTATCAGCAGTTGGTTTGCTGTCAACATCCATGGCAATGTTGGTAGTAGTGTGCGCTGAGTTATTTGTGTGCTCTGAGTCTTTGTTAAAGACAGTGCTACACATCGCTCCAGGTTGGTCAATGTTAAGAGTGTCATTATCAGTGACAACGCCACTCATTGTATCAGGTTGGTCAAGCACAGTAACATTCAAATCTACTGACAAACTACTTACTTCCTCTGTCTCTTCCGAGCATAGAGGTGTTGGGCCATTATTCCGGGACATTCGTGACTCTTTGCCTGTCTCGAACTGTTCTGTTCGAGGCGCGGGAGGTGCAGTTCCAAGGCTCGGGGGTGGCTGTTGGGACGACGCATAGTTACATGAGTATAGGTCCTCATCCTTCAATTTCTTTTGAAGTCCACCCACCGATGGACCTTGGTTTTCACCCATCTGGTTCGATCTGAACCGTTGTGGGTCTCTTAGAGAGTGAACACCTACCTTTTGTGGTTCGTTGCTTGTCTCAGATTTTTCAATCTGAGGTGCTTCAGGGGCGGGGCTCCCTTTAAACCATTTTGAGTCACTGTTCCAACTGGTACCAACATTTCGGTGTATGTCAGTTTGAAAATCTTGTTCATTCTTGCTAGTATTATCCAACTCTTTTAACAACCGACGCGTGTTCTCCACCACTTCTGAGGTCAGAAGGCCTTTGAGACGATAGTGTTCATTCTCGCTAGTATCATCCCACTCTTTTAACAACCGACGCATGTTCTCTGCCTCTTCTGAGGTCAGAGGACCTTTGAGACGACGGTGTTTATTCTCGCTTTCTATAGGAGAGAGAACCTCGCCTATTTTTTGCGACTGGGATACGACCTTTTGACCTGGGCACACCTCAGAGGGTGTTTTGTTTTGCATGTGAGCCTCAACAGCAGTTACAGCGCACTGTTTCATCACTGATTGTTTAAACTGATGTTGTAGCTCAAGGCCTTTTTTGAGAAGTTTTTCTCTTTGTCGTTTGCTATTGTTGTCACTAACTGTGTGCTCTGAGTTATCCATGTGCTCTGAGTTATCAAAGACAAGGTCACTCAATGTACCAGTTTGGTCATCCTCTATATCATTCAAGTTTTCAAACAACCAACTTTTGTCCACTATCTCCTCAGAGCTTAGTGGTGCGTTGCCTTTTTCCTGGAACTTCTGTGACCTTTTGCTACTCCCGGACTGTCCAGTCCGCAGTGCGGGGGCAGGGCCTTTGCTCGGTGTAGACCGCGGAGGGTCACTTAAAGAGCGGGCGTCCACCGTTTGTGGTTTTTTGCTTATCTCGGGCAGCTTCGTCCGAGGTGCAGGGACAGGGCGTGTGCTCGTCCTTCTCAACCATATTGGGTCTCTTAACCACTTCGGGTCATAGTTCCAGCGGGCATCTTCACTACGTGGTTTGTTAGTTTGAAAAACATGTTTCTTCTCGCCTTTTTTAGGAGAGGGAGTTGATGAACTTGTCCCTTCCAGCTCCAGCGAGTGGGATTTGACCTTGTCTTGGTAATGTAGTTCACGCTCTGGTTTTGTTTTTAACCAGATCGGGTCAGGGAGTTGACGAACATCAAAACCATTTATAGCACGCCGTTTTATTTTTAATTGCTCAATCTCACTTTTTAACTCAAGTTGTTCTTGTTGAAAATTTTCTCTTCTGCGAATGTTATCTTGCCTTAACAATTCAAGTATTTCAGTGAGCAGCTGTAAAGCTTCATCACAATCGTTATCTCCCATCTTTTTGTTTTGAATTCGTTTGATCTCACGTTTTAACTTAAGTTTTTCTTGTTGAAAAGTTTCTCTTCTGCGAATGTTACTAAGCCTTAACGATTCAAGCTTTGCTGTGAGCAGCTGTAAAGCTTGATCATAATTGTTATCTCCCATCTTTTAGTTTTGATTTTGTGTGAAAAAAATCAAAAGATTGTTCTCATGTTAGTGTTTGCAAATAAATATTCACTTTTAATGTAGCACTGAGTCAAATAAACTAATCAGCTGAGGTTTACGTGTTTCACTGTGTAATAAGTATTCATAGGTACCTTATATCAGGTTTTTACCCTCAATGAACTTTGTAAAAGTTAAATGCACTCTTGCAGTGTTAACTTTAAAATAGAACTTACGTTCAAACAACAGTTACTAACTAACCCAAGCAGCCTGATTTCCGTTTTTTCTTACTCAAACGCTTATAAAAGAGGGCTGACTTAAATGCAATGACTTCACTAAAATGTGACAGGATGCTGCTTGAGCATGCCTTTAAAAAGATGTCTTGCAGTCTCAGTGAAACTGATTTCGTACTGCATTTGACAGTTATCAGGAGTGAAAAAGGACGTTCTGTTCGTTATTTTAAACTTTTCATTTAAAATAAACTGGAGTCATTAATTTTACACAGAAAAACGTTAAAAATGCGATTTTTAACTAAGAGTGTACAGATGTACAACAATTCTGTTTAAAATTCAGAGATGTGAAGAGCTTAATGTGGAAATTCTCTGTTCTCCATCATTTTTTTTTTATTTAATTTGAAAATCAAATAAAAATTCCCTTTTGAGTGTTATTTTAAATCTCTTCAGTATTTAAAATGAGCATAAATTGTTTGTCTGTACCTCTGTTATTCTAAAATTTGTATTTAGAATAAACAGGAGTTTTTGTTTGTGTACAGAACAATTTTAAAAGCTGGTAACTCACCATAAAAATGCTGACTTCTCATGATGTATTTGAGAAAACTCATCTGTCAACGTCTTTTAACCAACAGGGGGCAGCTTCGAGTCCTAATTTTAATCACGAGGAGACTAAATTTTTCATTCAGTATTTAAACTAAAACTACCTTTTAGAGTTAGTTTCTAGTGTGTTCGTGATAAACGCTCGAACTGCGGTCTTGTCAGAGACAAATCTATGTTGTTAGACAGTTTAGATGGCTTTAAAATGAGTTTTTAAACGCTCAGTGAAATCTCTTTTCACCGTGTGTGTGTGAATGTGACTGCTTGTCGCTCGAAACGCACCAGGAAATGACGACACAAATAGGCGGGTCGACGCAGCGCGTCACCAGCTCTGCTGTGCTGAGCGAGGCGGAGCTCGCTACACAGATACGTGACGTCAACCAATCAATCACAGCGTTTGTAGTTCATTCCCAAGCATTCATGGTAAATGTAGTTTTTCTTACCTTCGCCCAATGTAGTACCGGAAATGACGACAAAGTGGGTTGGTCGCAACGGCGTGCGTTCCCACTACAGCGAATCAGCGCTCGCTACGAGTGATTGACAGCTCACAGCTCTCGTTTCATCCAATCACAGCTCATAAACAAACGTGTACTCGGACACGTAGCTCTAACGTTAGCTCGCACAACAGACCACAACTTTATAGACTCTTAAAACAACTCAAACGCTTCAATTTAACTCCCCAAAACTCTGAAACGTGCGGCGAACACACCTAGACAGGCCAACTTAGTTACGCTCAGTAACACAGCACTGCAGCTGTTGAACAAACACGGACTCTCTCGGAGCGCGTCAAGGTCGGTACCGGTCCACTTTGTCGTGGATCAGAAACACGGGTCTGAACAGAACCACTATCCGACACGTTCTAACAGTAATATGCTTCTTTGACCTGCTCTAAAATGTAAAATACCACAACAGCAATCTTGTAGATGTTAAATTAGCTTTCAGGCTTCTGACTCGGCGGTCAAACAAAGCTTTGTACAGGAGTCTGCGTGAACTGGACCGAACCAGGACCAGAACCACCACAGACCACGGCTGACAAAACTTCACCTGAATGCTTCCAACAGCGTCTAACAGAGTTGAAACAATAATAATCTCACAGCTTCAAATGATAAAAACATGCAGAATCTGCCTGCTTTGAACACTTCCAGCCAAAATTATTATCCTCAGAGTTTAAAACTTGGATCCTTTTATGCAAACATGACGTTACAGTTCATGACTGAGACCACAGATATCAATAAACTTTCAGAACCACGTACGAAGGCCACCAGATGTAAGAATTATGAGGAGGTCAATATTAATACTGACCTCTTTATCCTTAATTAATCTACTTATTCAGATTGAATAGTAAATTCACGGATTCTGTTCTTTTTCAGTTTACCCAATATCTCTGTGATCTTTATGATGGATAAATAAACAGAGCCATTAAGTGACAAAGACGTTAACTTAGTTTGATATGTCAAAGAGACACTATCATTTATTTAGAATAAATCAACTAAATTAACACCATTACACTTGATTGACATGATTTCACTTTCTTTCAATTTAAAACGTCAGCACACTTAAATTCAACACAACAGACTTCAATATTGGATGTAAACATATTTAGTCTGAGGGCTCTTTAAACTTAAAATAGTTTCCAGCTTAGATTGAGAGGGGAAAGAATAGGAGGAAAGATTTAAGAAGAATTGGGAGGTTAAGAGAGGAAGTTTATCTTGCATTTATGAAACCAGATGACACTCTTCCGTACGCGTCCAGCTAAGATATCATCACACCTCCAGCAAGCAAACAGCTGCTCCTTTACCTTAAGACGTCCGCCTTGGTTCTGGTAAAGAGCTGTGGTCAACTTTAGACTGACGAGTCGTCGGTCCCGCAAGTCCAAGCTGGACTCCACGCGTGTTTACCTTGTCGGTGTCGGTGATACTCGCTTTCATCGGCAAAAGTCGTGGCAGTCGTGGTTTCTTGGCTCAAGATAATTTATTCCAGGAAGGAATAACAAACGCTCGTTCGAGGTGGACTCATAACAGCCTGTTATCAGTCCTTAGCTGAAGACGCAGGTCGTTAGCTCTTGACCAAAACGTACCCAGCTCTTGGGAAAGGTTCACATCTCTTTGAAAATTCCCCGCAAACTCTCTAGCGTTTCAGCAAAAGCTTAGAACTTAAAGCAGGATCCAAGAGAGGAGTTCACTTGTCTTATCGCGATTCAAGGTGAAATTCAGCACAGAGAAGGAAATTGTTTAGGAAAAGTATCTGAGTGAGAGACTTTCAGACGCTAGATGAGAGTTTTAGCTGAAACTCGACAAAAACAATTTCAGTGTAAGTCAGTTTGACATTTTAGCTGAACTTTGACACCTTTTCACTTGCAGAAATGACACATTGATGTTTCACATTTAAAGAATAACAGCATATAACATATATCATGAAAATGACAAAAGTTATTCTTTTGATTACATTAGAATAAAATCAAAGATAGAAATAGTCTCTTTTGGTGACTATATTTATCAGATTATAGCTAAATGAATGATTTTGTAGTAAATGTCTTGCTTTACTGAGTGGTCAGTAAAGGTCATCACTGGACAGTTCAAAAACCTTAATTTGACCCTGGGTAGGTCCATTACAACACCAAAACAAAAAATTACAAAAATCTATCTCAAAATAACTGGATGAGAGTAATGGTTCAATTAAAATACCGTATTTTTTTGGTGAATATTGGAATATTTATAAAATGGAGTCGAACCAACTTAAGGGTGGACTCAGGACAAAGTGTAAAAACAAATTATAAAGTGGTCATCTGAGGTGATTAAGAATTTTTTTAAAGGACAAAATGAAAATGTTTTTGTATTCTGTTGCAATATTAGTATGTCTGACCTTTTATTCTGAATATTTATCTTTAAATCTCAAATATCAACTATTTTCATTCAGAAAGGCAAAAAATAATTGCATGAGCATTAAAAGTGGGAATAAAATGCAGAGAATAAGGAGAGATGTGCTTCCTTCAGTAAAAATCAACCAGCATTGACCAATAAGGAATTAATAAGTGGTTGCTGCTGAGAGCATCAATGAAACGTTCCCATCTAAACAAATGCTCTTCAGACAAGCTAAAAGAAATAAAGGACAAACACACCAAAACTAGAATGGATGCACGATTCCTGCTGTGAATGCAACAAATTCAAAAACCTCTTCCAGAGAGATTATTTCAGATCTGCAAGATAAATGTCTTCAATTGTTTCTGGGATGTGACAAATAAAAAGGACCAACGTTTCCACCAAAGGTTTTCAGTGAATCCATCACATGGGACTGTGGGAAGCTTGCTGCTCTTTAACAGAAATGGAAGACGCAGCTCTGCAACACATGAAATGAAATATGACTCATAACTCTGAGCACCATCTGTGAGTTTAGAACATAACCTCAACCATCTGTGTCAGTGTTGCCATCTTTTACTAGAAATGTGACCACTTGGAGACGCAAACATGATTACACTCAAATTAAGCCCTAAAAACTTTGAGTCTGTGAGGAACAGGGTTAAAAACTGAATAATTTAGGCTTGTTTTTCAGATTTAAATTTTTTTTTTAACCAAGCAGACTGTAGTATAGTCACAAGCAAGGGCGTTTCTAGAATCTGACCTTTAGGGGTGCTTAGCCCCCAGAGTTGACAGTGGCTCTTTGCTTGAACAATGCGGTGGCCACTGGCGTCAGAAGCATTTGTAATGTGTGGGGGACACACTGGTGGGGTGGTCTGAGGGTCCTCCCCTAGAAAATGTTGAATAAATTAGATGCCATTTTCTGCATTCTGGTGTATCTTAACTGGTTTTTAAACATCTACATTTACCTCCATAAGTCAATACTTGATTCAATAACTATTTTAGAGAGCAACAAGAAGTAGCCTGACCAACAGCTCTCCTTGTGTGAATGAGCACGCTCTGCTTCTCTCGTGCATCCTACCCCCACCCACCAACTGTATTGAGACGCACAAGGCAGTCACTTTCTGTGCCGTTCATCTGCCAAAGTGTTCTTGGGCAAGGCATTGGATCCGATTTGACGTCTATTTGCTGCATGATTTCATTCAACCTTTATTTACCTGATACGATATGATACAATACCTAAACACGCATTTCTGCATGTGTATGTTTGAAGATGGATATGTAAAAACTCAAACAAAAATACAAAGGTTACAAATTTTGACCATTTAGCATTTAAAAAGCACAAAATGTCCTTTTGCAAAAGTCCCACACTGAACTGCTGGTGAGAGAATGATTGATCCTCTGAATATAAACATTTCCCCAAATGCCAAACTACAAACTTATTGGCTGCATAAAATAAAAATTAAAAAAAACATGGCATCCAAAATCCCATTAAATGCTGTATTTCCCTCAATAATAAAACTCTGCAATCATTGCTCAAATAAAAAAGCATTTAAAAATAAAATGTCCTCTTTATTTCAACTTGAAGCACAGAGACTTTTAACAGATTTGTTGTTGCCCTTTGGGTCATTTGAACATTGTAGTTACGTAATTTCTAACTAAAGTGAAGAAAAGCTGAATTATGACAACAGCTATGAACTTCTTTTCCTTTGTTTAAGTCAAAGCTAAAATCAGAGGCCTAACGTCTCACCGTCGGTGATGGTGAAGGCTTTTTCCACAGTAAAATAAAATAAAATCCACCTTATTTATGAATAATTTTACAAGATCAACTGCTTCATGTGTAGTAAATTAATAGTTTGTAAGATGGCCCATGTGACTATGTAAATACGATGATGAAGGTAAAGCAGCGCCAGCGTGTGGGCCCATTGTCCCGTCTGATCGTCTGCAGAGCTGCAGCCTCGGTTCCTAATTTAGCTCCCGCTGTGCCCAAACAGATTACAATGGCCTGTATCCGGGGCAGGGTGCAGACTGGCACTCCAATCTAGAAGCCCCAAGTGGTTCTGGGACAGAGGTAAATCAAGACACATCCCTGTGTTGATGGATCCTGAATGGACCAATGGAGAACAAGGAGCAAGGTCAGCATCCATTAGCCGTGCTGTGAAGTCTCAGATGGATAACTTCACTGCAGCAGGACCAGCGTGCACTTCTGTTAACTCTGTCCTACAGCGGACACGTTCAATATGTCTGCAAGCGCACGTGAGCACGCACATGAAGCCAAAACGTGCAACAAACATGAATCAGGCTTGAATCCCCTAAAGTGAGATATAGATTTTTAACCACTTTTCATGTGACTAAATAAACGTTGAGGTGTACGTTTCCAGATGTTTGGAGTGATTTTGACTCAGGATCTGTCACAGGTCCAGGAGGTTTTGACCCAAAATACAAACGTGAAGAGCTTAAAAAATAAATGTACATTTATTATAAAACAAAAAGAAAAAGAAAAATGCTGTTGTGGCAGCAAAACTTGCAAAAACTGAGAGGAGGTCATGAAGAACCAAACAGCTTGTGACATACGCAGAACTTTAGCTGTGCATGAAGTAAAGTCCAACTAAATGGGTCTGGGTTGATGCAGAACTTTAGCTGTGCATGAAGTAAAGTCCAACTAAATGGGTCTGGGTTGATGCAGAACTTTAGCTGTGCATGAAGTAAAGTCCAACTTCTTCTTCTTCTTCTTCGATGGTGTTTTCTGGCAGTTTACAAACTCGGTGTATTACCGCCATCAACCGGACGGAGATGTAATTCAAGAGTCTATGTACTTTCAAAAGTAAAGTCCAACTAAATGGGTCTGGGTTGATGAGGAGAAGTGGCTCCAGCTGTGACAGGTGAACAGGGCACAGGTGGGAGTGGGCGTGGCAGTTCTGAGTAGCAGAGATACTGAGTGGCTGGGAAAAGGGTGTAAGGAGTGAACTGGGCACAAGGAAAATCCTGAAATACATCATGAGCAATAAGAATAAAACTCAAAACAGGAAACTAAATACTGAAAAAATACAAAATGGACAAGTGGTACGCCAACTCCCCCTCGTCGCTGAAGGATTTGAACAGTTGTAGTTTTCAGTGGTGAGCAAAGGGTGCCGTTTTATCCACCACCTGAGCCAATGGTGTAGTTAGGGGGTGGCCAGTGGTGGCCTTGGCCACCACTGATTAATCTTCAGCTACCCCAATCGTTTTAGGAAAGTATATTTTTAAGCAATATAAAAACTAGTAAGCATAGGCGTGTTTACAAATATATATGGTGGTGGCCATCTTGGATTTTGAAGTGGCAACACTAATTTTGATAGGAACCGTTGTTACGCCTATGCAGCCACATTTTAGTTAGTTTAGCCACAGTTAGGACACTGAAGAAAATGTTTTGTTTAGTCTAACACATATATTTATTGTGTGGTATGAGTTGGGTTCATAATAACTTGGGTTTGTTCCAGTAAGACTCAGTAATAAGTTACTTCTTCTTTTATTTTATTTATTTGATCTTGTTTTTCTGAATAGTTAGCATTTATCTTCTCCCATTCTTATTTAATGTTTTAAATTAAATAATTGTAATTTATGATATCTGTATGTAGGCCTGTCGAGATAAACAACAAATCAATTTAAAGCATGACGAATGAAAATGATCAACCTCATTTTCATTTATCTGCTTTATCGTTTCTTCGTGTCTCTTTCTACTGAAGACACTGGATGATAAAAGGCTCAACTCGGGTGTTCTTCACTGACACCTCTCTTTCTCTTTTCTCTTTAAAATCTGTTTTAACCGTCTGAAATCACGTTTTTGGATCGTAGCTAAGCTACAAGCTAAGTTAACAGGTCAACCTCAGGAATAAACCTCCGTCTTGTCGAGCTCCAAAATTCACCGGTGAAACCCGTGCCTTTGTGTAAAAAGTTGTTTTTCTCTGCAAAAAGAAGCTGAGAACTTGTTTACTGATTTTTTTTAATTAAAATATTTGTGTGAAAAATGCTATGCTAAAGAGCTCAAACCACACCGAGTGTCGGCCATGTCACGTCAAGGGCCGTCCCTCCCATTTTTCTTAAAGAGACACGCTGCTCAACCATCAGGTGGTCAAAAAAGGTACTACACCCCAAACAAATCAACATCTTATAAAATTGGACAATCAATTATTGTTCAATTTTAAACAATATTATCGTTTATCGCAATAATTTCTGAGTCAAATAATCGCTCAGCAAATTTTTTTATCGTGACAGGCCTACCTGTATGTAATTTTCCAGATTCATCAATCTAATCGTTCTATGCCATAAAGTCACGACAATCATTCATTCATACAGTAACTCATTGTGTAATTTGTTAATTTATAAATAAATAAAATAATTTTATATTTATGGTTGTGTTGTCTTTCATAAACTGAGGTAAGGCTAAATTCCTATTATATGATCATTGTTGGTGTTTACCTTTGTTAATTTGTTACAAATGAATGGCAGACATAGGTCTGGAGCATGAACTTTGATCGTTTACTTCAAAAGAGTTAAAAAAGACAAAGTCACAGACAAACAAATGATGAATTTGCTATGCTTGGATCAAATACATTGCATTTCCCATCTGCCAACTGCATCAACTAAACAATGAAAAGCCTAACTGCTTACAAGCTAGAAAGACAAAATCTGCCCCTTTTTACTACTTAAAGTCCTCCAGGAACACAAACCTGCACAGCAATGATGGCGCCAATGTCACGCTGTCACCTGAGCTGAGCCATTATTACGCCGGCATTCTTAATAGCCTTATAGATTAAAGTCCAGAGGAACAAGACACCAACAGATTAAAAAAAGAAAGATAGGAAAGAGGATGATGAATTGCCTCAGATTGTTAGGCAATCATGCATAAATTACTAGGATGTTCTTAGGTATAATAACCCGTTTTAAGTGATCGCTCGCTCTTGGGAAGCTGTCGTATTGGAAGGAGTGGGTTGAGACTCAGGGGGAAAGAGATGGTTGGTGGGTAAAGAAAGGAGCGGGTCGCAGCTGTCTACTCAATCACGTCAACGTCAAGGGTATTGCCCTGACACTGTCTCCACTGCGAGCCCCCAGCATTCACACAAATCTCCTGATGGACAGACGAAGCGTCAAACAGCACCCTCGCCTCAGTGCCGGGGCCTGCAAAGTTCCCGTGGCACGCCTCCGTGGCCCCGCAGGCGGCTGCTGCCGGGAGCACCAACTAGAACTGATTATTCAGGATCTCGACTAACAAGACAATGCCGTGTGGATCTCGAGACAACATGTTCTAGTTGTGAATACATCATGAAGCGGGGGGAACAGGCTGTCTTGTGTTTCTTTGTCCCCGGGGCGTGCTGCTCTTCCAGTTGCTGAGCAGATTCAGGAGAAGCAGCTTCAGACAGGAGGATGGAAGACGAACTCCTCGTGGGTCCTCGTCCTGCAGAACCTACACGGTATAGATGCTTAGCAGTGTGCAATACTCCAGAATGTTCTCTTTCTTTTTTCATTACCGGTAAGTATGTGTGAATGCTAAGTGCTGATTAAGTTTGTAAAAATGTGCTGAAGAAGCTGAAATTAATATGAAACATTAAAACTAAAACAAATGGTAAATGGACTGTACTTATACACCACCTTTCTGTCTTATCAAGACACGCAAAGCTCTTTACAACAATCTGTGTCCACATTTACACATTCATACAATCTACTAGATCTATACAAAGAATAATCAGAGCTTCATCACATTCACCGATGGGACACACATCAGAGGCAATGAGGGGTTCAGTGTCTTGCCCAGGGACACTTCAGCATGTGACTGCTGGTGGAATTGAACCCCCAACTCTCCCGTTGGAGGACAACTGCTCTAACCACTCAGCCACAGCTGAAGTTTTAGCAGCAGTTGCTAAAACCTAAAAGCAGAAAATTAGATAAAAGAAGCAAATTATAGCTAAAATCTACAAGTAGCAACATATTAACTAAAGATAGAAACACATCGATAAAAGTACTGTATTTTTCACCATATAGGTCAAACATTTTACATAATTTACACGTCCTGCAACGGCCAAAGCAACATATTTATGATTTTTTTTTCCTCATATTTATAAACCAATTTTTGGCTGAAATATGACGTTTTCATTCAGTCTGACCGAAAATATTGAACACTACCATTTTCAGCCGCTAGATGGCACCAGAATAGTATGGCATGCTGTTGTATCATGTAATAGGTAACAGTGGCCAATCCGCTTGCCACAGCCTATCACCTTTGTCCAGCTTGCTTGGAGAAACCAGCTAATTTGACCACTGAAGTGCATTTAGTAAGTAAAAGTTCAACTGAGACACACATTTAATGTCGAGCAAACAAATAATTGTTTTAAGTGTTAATCTTGTTAATTTAAAATCCTCCCGTGCATGCCCCGCAGCTGCCATTTGGCAGCCAATCGATTCTTGGCACAACACCGGTCCATATTTCCAGCTTGTCGGCGGTGACAAGTAACAAACGCGACATGTCAGCGGTGACACATAATAGATGCAACTTTCATGTACAGGCGAAGTGACATATTTATGGATTTTTCCACTTCATTTGACATATTTGGACTGATGCAACTTATAGGGCGGTGCCATATTTATGGCGGAAAATGCAGTAACAAAGGCTTGCTAAAAGTTATACCGTATTTTTCACTGTGTAAGTCGCACCTTTTTGTATAAATTTGAAAGTCCTGCAACTTATACACCGAAGCAACTACCATAATATAAGTTTTTTCCCCCATATTTATAACCAATTTTTGGCTGAGATCAGACGATTTCATTCATTCTGACATGCAAATTATTGAACACTACCATTTTCAGCCGCTAGAGGGCCCTTGGGTTTTTTGCCCACTTTATCAGACATATTTGGACGGCTGAGACTTGTACGGCGGAAAGTATTGTATAACAAAAGGCTAACTAAAAGTAGCAAAAATTTAGTATAATGGTAAAGTATCCTGATTAAGCTGATTTTAACTTAAAGATTATAAACTGAATAAAATGTTAAATAAATGTTGCAAAAAAAAAGTAGCCAAAGGATACCGGCTTAAAGTTAACTGTAGCAAAGGCTAGCTAAAAAAACTTTTTTTTAATTAAATTTATTCATTTTACATCAATATAAAAGAAAAACAATGTATAAGCATACAATGTAAAATGTAAAAGACATAAAATGAAAGGTGGCAGAGAGAAGAAATAATCTTATAATATCTGCCCCTTTTTTCAAAGTAACAAAAGCAAACTCAATCCAAACAATCAACTCAAGCAATGATTTTCAGTAATAGAATGGAAAAAACTACTTCGTTAGTCAACTAGAAAGTTTCCTAATGTTAACAACTTAGATTTCCACAAGCACTGATCTAGCCAATTTAATATCGTATTATCTAAAGTGTTCCATAAGTCAATTCCCTGTATCGAAACAGTCCGTCTCTTCAAACTGGTTCTATACTGAGGTTTTACAAAAACCTCAGTACCCCTAAGATTAGTATGTATAAGCTAAAAGTAACAAAAACTAAAAGATAAATTTAGGTAAATGTCAGCTTAAGACTAAAAATAGGAAAAACTAAAAAAAAAGAAACTAAAAATACCAAATTGCTGGCTAAAAACGTCTTTATAAATATTTTTGACAAAGTAGAAACGTTACAAAAACCAGAAGTTACAGCGTCTTCTAATGGACGTTTTGGT
>JBBPBX010051290.1:9343-24633 GCA_038048925.1 Garcialebias charrua | reverse complement strand
TGATGGTCGACGGTGTCAAAAGCTGCTGAGAGGTCTAACATCACCAGCAGAGCAGGGTTTTTTGCATCCAGGGACAGAAGAATGTCATTCTGTACTTTGAGCAGTGCAGATTCAGTGCTGTGACGAGCTCGAAAACCTGACTGAAATTTTTCAAACAGGTTGTTGAGCTCTAGAAAAGATTGAAGTTGAATAAAAACAATCTTTTCTAGGACCTTTGATAGAAATGACAGATGGGAAACTGGTCTGAAATTAGAGAGAGCTGTAGGATCTAGGCCTGGTTTTTTGAGAAGAGGCCTGACCACAGCGTGTTTGAAAGCAGATGGCACAAAACCTGAAGATAGACAGCTGTTAATAAATGACAAAACACAAGGACCAATTACATCAAAGGACTGTTTGAACATTTTAGAGGGAATGATGTCCAGAGAACAGTTTGTTGGTTTCATCTGCTGAACCACCTTGGTGAGGTGAGGCAGTGAGACCAGGTCAAATTGGTCAAAAACAGCTGTGGTTATTGCAGAGGTACATGATTGGACAGTGTTTGATGGGCTGACAATGATCTGCCTGATAGAGTCTATTTTGTTGACAAAATAGCTCTGAAAGTCATCTGTGACAGTTTACATTTTCATAATACTCATGATCTTAGTGATCAGATGTTACTTTTTATTCATTAGAGGAAGGAGACAGTCAGCAGAAACAGTTTGGCTCAAGTATTTAATGTTTTTCTATAAGTTACAATATCTGATAAGCGCTATCATATTCTGTGACCATCTATATTTCCGTAATTTTCGTGATATTTGTGACAATATCTGATAAGCGCTATCATATTCTGTGACCATCTATATTTCCGTAATTTTCGTGATATTTGTGACCAGATTTTACTTTTTATTATTTGGAGGAAGGAGAAAGTCAGCCTTCTTCCTCCCTCCAAAGTATAAAAATTAACATCTGCCCACTAAAATCATGACTATTCAGGTCTCTCTTGTAAACCTGGCTAAATAAAGGTTGAATGAATTATGGATGGTCACAGAATGTAAAAATGCAACAGCGCCCCCCTACGGTCACAATAAACGGTGGTCACAAAATATCATAGATATGACAGATTATGATGTAACACCGAGCATACATCGGGACGTGAAGTTGTGAATTTTCCTACAGACATTGAATGCGTCGTGCGCCCTCCCTTAAAACTGAGCATGCGCATGACATGTTGTAAACAATGAGTCTATTCCAGACCGTCTTCAGCTTTGTGTCTGTTTAAGTTTATTTGTTCAGATCTAAATGTTTTTACCGACCTCTCGTTGTATGTAGCGACATGTTTTTGGGTAAGCAGCACATGTAGACACATGTCATCACGTGCGCTTTGATCTCTGTCGGCATGATGACGACCACGGGTCAGATTTGTTACGGGTAGTCCGAAAACCCTTTTCCAATGACATACTTGGGCGTGACAGCATGCGGATCAGATTTGTTACGGGTAGTCCGAAAACCCTTTTCCAATGACATACTTGGGCGTGACAGCATGCGGATAAAGAGCTGATATTATAACGACGTGCCCTGCTCGTTCAGGACTGCATATGTCAGTATGTCAGTCTAAATCTTTTAATCCATAACCAACTGTTAGACGGAAGCGGTTTCCTGCTGTTAGCACAACAAGTCCCCGGCTTCTCCAGCTTCACTGATGCTAGCATGCTAGCCGACACGAGCTAATACAACTTTTGTGTCGTCGTTTGTGTTTTAAATGCTGGACACAAATATAAGTGTTTGATTTTGTGCAAAAGGGTTGTTTTTATTTCAAACCTAAAAAAAAATTATCAATTTGAACGAGTTGCTACGTGTGAATAATAAATGCAGCCTAAAATGAAATATGGCACTGAGAGGAAAAGAAGTGTGTTTTTGATGGGAAAGACACCGTCGCTCATATTTTACAGCTTATGGCTGCTTATTAGTATAATGAACGAGGAATTAGTTATGAAACTCGCATAATATCTAAAAGATGTGAGGAATAAGCTGTCAGAAATATTGACCTGTGTTTCATTTTTTAGTTTTTAGTACTGGTGTGGATTAATAATGCAAAAAGTGAAAACCTCCTGTTGCCTAGCATACATAAAAGATATATTATGTATTTAAATTATCTTCTTTAATATATAACACATGTTGAAGTCGTTTATGAACATCCGACTACATAGAGTATTTGATTAGTAAGTACCAAGTAAAAAGAAATCTGAATATTATTTCTGATTTCATTAGTTATGAAACACTACAGCGATAAATTGGAGTAATGGTGTCTGTTACATCGTGTTTGATGCATGAATGACTCCTGATCACGTTTTTCAAGAGTCTGTTGTGTTAACAGGGAGCTGAAGCATGGAGGCGGTTCTGATCCGACTGAAGGGACTAGGTGCTGCTGAGCTCTGTGAGGAATTTGCTCGAGCAGGCGTCAAGTGCGGCCCCATCACATCCACCACCCGAGCCACCTACGAGAGGAAGTTGGCTCGCGTCCTCGCTGAGCAAGAGGGCCTTGCAGCTGAAACAGATGACAACGATGCAACACTGAGCCTGGAAACTGGAGTAGATCACTCCAGGCCTGTGTCAGGTGCCACCTCAGCAGTTGTCCCTGACACTATCACAGCAGGCAGCAGTTCGTCTGAGAACAATGGCGAAGAGTTGGACTTTGGGTACGGAGTGGGACTAAACCCACCAGAAGAAGAAGATATCTCAGTAAGGTCAGCCTGCTTTGCAGACTGCAGTAACTCTCAGTACAAAACGGAAACCCCTTCAAAGCCAGCACAAGTGTCCCCAACTTTTTTTTATGGAGTTTGTCCACCGTGGGAGGATGTCTTGATCAGAAATGGTAAGAGAGACTCATGACACCACTTTTAAATGACTCTCTGAGTCAAAAACATTTTCTTTTGCTCTAAATTTTATACTTTAATTTTATAAACATAAAGTCACACCAGTGGGATGGTGTGCAACAACTTTAATGTTATTTCTGCAGTCTTAAATAAATGCAATTGTGGGGTTTTTTTTGTGTTTTTTTTTGGGATAATTTATCTAACCTAACTTTTAATTTACTAGAGTCTAAAGTCCCCCAAACTTTATCTTTTTTACTTGTGAAATCAGCTGTTATTTAGCTTCTTTCATGAGCTCAAACTTTGGCTGTTTTGCTATTCTCAGTTGTTCAGTTTGCCCTTTTTTTTTTTCTTTCAAATATTCTTGGGATTTACACATTTTCATCTGAGCTACAGCAAAAATCTTTTTTCCTAATCTTTACTGGTCAAGGCAGACTTTTGTGTTTACAAAACCAGCAGCAATTTGTTGGCTTTTTTTGTTTGTTTACTCAATGATCGATAGGCTGACCTGATGGAAAACAGCCCCCAAGCTTTTAGGAGAGAGTATAAAACTAAAGATCAACTGCAGAATTTCACCCCACGAGACGTTTGTTTATATACAGTCACATAATGTGGGTGGTTAAGTATACAGTATACTGTATGTACAGTATTTTGAAAGGTGTTGGGACAGTTGGGGGCCGGCACCATGGGGTCCTTGGTAGAGCTGCACCAGTGTTTTTTTGCAACAGTTTTTATAAGCATTTGAGCAACGTCGTTATTTCTGAAAACTTTATTATCTGCATATAAAATAATGTTTTCCTAATTTCTGTTTTAAAAACAAAAAGTCATGTTACATGGCCTTCTTTCTTTGCCTCTGGAAATCTAAACATAAAATGCGTCGAGGAACTAAACATGCAAAAAACATAAGCTGAAAAAGACAATTATTTTTTACAGACCAAAGTGTAAGATTCTTAACTTTACCTTTTCTTATGCGTCTTATAATATAAAAATGCTCAAGACAATAACAAAAACATGTTTGTTTGTTTTTACAACTCCTGAACGTTAAATGATTTACAGCAGTGCCTAACACAGTACAGACATTATCTGAGTAGAAATAAAGGTAACATCAATTTCAAGTGTTAAATGCAGCTGTGCTACGACACAAACATCTAGCCAAAGGAAAACCACAGACTTGGGAGGGTATGGCTGAATAAGGCTGAAGCAAATCCTTGTAATTGTATTACTGAATAATTACAACCTAATGTTTCTAACTGGTGTATCTTTATTATATTTCCTCATGTTTAAAAATTATGTAACATCCCACATCAAAGATACTGGGGGAAACAAAGGTTTTTAAATGCCTGATTAAGACGGTCAAGCTGAAATCAACAAACTACATTCAGCTTGTGTGAAGTCTTTGACCCACCAATAATTTCAGGACTGCATTTTGCAGCCACAAACAAACAATAGAGCAGTTCAATCATTTGGTACTACCAGGCAGACTAACAGTTGTTTTGTGCCTCAGAAGGAACACACGTTTACTCGGACAAGAAAGACGCACTTCAAGCTGTAAAGACCATGAAGGGCGCTCGCTTCAAAGCTTTTAGTAACCGTGAAGATGCAGAGAAGTTTGCCAAGGGGCTCTGTGATTATTTCCCCTCTCCCAGCAAGTCCACACCCTGTGCTTCTATCAAACCTGGACTGGTCATGGGTAAAGGTAAGATTTTGTGGGTTTAAGTTCAATACTGTATAAATATGCTTTATTGTTTTTAATCACATCTTTTCCTTTAAGATCAGGTGGGTGCATGCATTGAAGTTAATATGATAATTTTGAAAAAGTTTTGTGAAAAAACAAAAACAAACTGCAAATCAGATCAATATTGTTAGCTTTAGTAAAACTAACATCTGGTAGTACAGGACAGTGACCTACATCTCCTTATTGTTCCTCACAGTTGAAAACATGGAAGTTGACACCATTAACAGGGAGCGGGCCAACAGTTTTAAGAGCCCACGCAGTCAGGACTTGACAGCAAAACTAAGGAAAGCTGTGGAGAAGAGTGATGAGCAGGCCTTCAGCGAGCTTGTCTGGAGCAACCCACGTTACCTTATTGGCTCAGGGGATAATCCCACTGTTGTTCAGGTAAGAACTATTAATATTTTAATATTAGTCTGTATATTTACGTTTTCTTAGCCAGTTTTCTAAACTACAGGCAAAGGTGGGAGGAAATATGAGCCAAGTGTTTTCAGTGATTTTGGTTGTTTTTCTTTTTGATTTTTTACAAGGTAGGCTCATATCCTCTTCAGAAGTTTCTCCCATATAGCATTTCTTAAAAAAATAAAATAAACCAAAGACAGTTTTTTGTTCAGTCAGGCTCAGACTCTTGCTGGATTTATTTAACAATGTTCGGAAACAACTCCTAAGCTTGTATTCTTGTTAAAATAAGAATCCTCACTCCATTTGTAAATCCTGAGCTCTCCAGAAAATGTCCTAATGCATGCTCAATAATCCAGGAAGAAAAATCTAACAAGGTTAAGGTCCCGTTTACACGACACGTTTTTTTTTTACTGAAACCAAAGCTTTTCTGCTGCAATTCAGCCGTTCATTTATACAACAGACCTCGTTCTCTGAAACCAAAGGTTTCTGAATCCAGGTCTCGGGAGCCGTTTACACGACATGTATTTTGAGTGAAACCGCACCTTTCTCTCTGCGGTTCGGCTGTTCGTTTACACGACAACCAGTCCCCCCTTCGCTGAACCCAGAGGTTTTTCAACCCACCCTGAGTGGAGGTTTTCAAGGAGACTGACTACCTGCTGATGTGTCAACAGCTCCCACAGAGGTGTTAAACCACATGCACACTACAGATGTATATTTCATGCACACGTGGACCAACGCCATATTTCTATCAACAACAATGGCAGCGGAGTATAACATACTGCTTTCTGAACTATGATTGATGGAATATATTTTTGGTCTTGTAGTTAATCTACACCAGAATGTAGCTGCTGTGACAGACATCTACCGTATGTTGGGAAGAGACACCAGTCAGATTTTGTTTTAATATCGCTGATCTAGGGCTGGGCCATATCGTATCGTTCCCGGTAATACCGGTAAAAAAAAGCTTGCCCGGGCAAAAAAGTTATATCATGATATGCTAATTTCATGACGTAATACGTCAGGGTGCCCCGCCCCCTTAACAACCGAGCGCTTCAAACAACTGCGCGCCTCCCCTCCACCAGTCTGTACTGGTGTAACGCTAATCAGTTACTGCTAAAATGCTAAAAACAAACAACGCACATGCGTCTCAGCTGTCTCTCCCCCCTGCTCTAAACTGCAGGTAGACAGCTCAAATGTCTCCCCCTCCTCCCGCCCCGCTCTGAGCAGCCGGCGCTGCGTCTCGTTACAAACACGTGCGGCTCCACAGTCGGTCCACAGGACCAAGAGGCAGGTGTTCAGAGACAGATCAGTTAAAAAAAATGAATCAGAGGAATGACACGTTCCTGCAGGAACAGAGGAAGCTGAAACACCAACAATCTTCAAGGTCAGCTGATCACCTTGTTACAAGTTCTGGAAGTTCTAGTTCATTTAAAGACAACATATATTTTGTTGTAGGTTTCATTTATGCTCAACAGATCTTAAAGGGGACCTCAGATGTATTTTTTAAATTTTTATGGTATTTCTGTGGGATATCCAGACCCTATTCCTTCAATTTAATGCACAAAATAATTATTAGATAATCAATTATACCCTTTTTAATTCTGCCATTTTTAACTTTCGTTTTGAACGACCGGTTTCTTGAAGTCCACGCCCTTCAACGATCTGTTCACGCCCTCTGTAACAGCCAGTATCTGTAATGTGTTGTTGTTTTAAAATTAGCTCTTTTTTTATTACTCATTTGACTTACTGTTAGTGTTAGCTTAAGATAACTTACCGAAACCCGTCTGAGCGCGCCGCAGTTTGCTGCTCCTTTTAGCATTAGACCACCCGAATCCGAAGCTAATGTTAGCTTGTTCCTCTTCCGGTTTTCGCCAGCTCCGCTCGTTGCACGCGATGAGATTTTGGGAGTTATCGCTGTTCCAGTGAAGACAACACAAAGTTCACCAAGTGTCTCCCGTAAATTAATCTGTAAGGAGAAGGTCCTCTTGCTGCGAGCCTGCTGCGAGGCTGCTGCAAGGCTGTACAGTTGAAGCTCCGCTCCATCGCGCCGGAAGAGGGTCCCGTCGAACCCGGTCCTTCCGCCTGTGGTCCGCTCGTTTAATTTTTGCCGGCTGCGCGTTGGCAGCGATCGCAAATACACTAAAAATTGAACTAAAACATAAAAATAACAATTATACTTTATTTATAAAGCCATTTAAAAAAACACAGCTGCAACAAAGTGCTGTACACATGAAATTAAGAACATATAAACAAAAGATGAGATGAAATCATGAAAAACAACAGTCATGTGTTTAATACAGAAGTGGGTTGAGCCTAACCAGGGGTTGCTAGGTGAGGGGCTGGACTCAGGTTTGATCTGATTGGCTGGCGGCTTGTGACGTCAATAAATGCAGGAAGTGTGAATCCTGGTGTATTTATCAAAAATAAATAAATCTACTTAGAGTAAATAAACCACTGGGTGCATTTTTTTGGCACAAGGACTGTTTTTTTATGAAGTAAATACCCAAAGTTTAGTAAAAAAACATTAAAAAGTGAATTTTGCATGTGTGGTCCCCTTTAAGCTTCATTTTATTTACCGGTAGTTGTTTTAGGAAACTACACCTGCACTTTAGTTTTTGTGGTGGATTTTGTTGATCTATATTTTGTGCAGACTTTTTCAATCTAAATAACAGATGATTTTTTTTCTATACTTGGAGACTGAATACTTTACTATATAAAGTAATTTCAGTAAAATTAACCCTTGATATTTTTTTTTTTATATAATACTGCAAAGCAACATGTTAAGTTAATTTTGTCAAATAAATAAATTTGATTTCTGTTTTTTTTTTTTGTTATATCACAAAATTTATCGTTATCGTGATAATGCTCTGAAATATCACGATATAATTTTTGAGCCATATCGACCCCTACGCTGAACGAGCCGGTCGAGGGAGGCGTATATTTCATGCGTTGTGTTGGACTATAACATACTAAATGTGCTAAATACAGTTTAACAATAATAAACAGTACCGTACCAATATTTCTGTTAGGTGATGTGAGTTGTAATGAAGTTATCTGAACTAAATTAACTTTGTAGTTGCTAGTAAAGCCCCCAGTATACCCCCGCGTACGTCTATGCGCAGAGATACGCACGTACGTACACAGAGGTACAAGCGTACCCCCGCAGGGCATGTATGCGCAAAGCTAAATTTTTACGTACGCAAACGCGGTGTCGCACAATAAACTGCCCGGTGCCGGACTGTTTTGTATGCGACACAAATATATTAAATTCCCCTTCTTCATCCTTGATCTGGCCTTTTTGTTTGTTTTTTGCCAAAAGGCAGTGATCGCTTCCTCCTCCGTTGACACTAGGGGTTGAACGAGTACATAATTTATTAACACGACATTAAACATAATAAAGCTCGAGTAGAACTCGAGTAGTTGATGATGTCATAAGATCTTATGATGCAAAAAAAAATTAATGAATAAAAACGCCAAAAAAAAAGTCATCTAATATTTACCAAAAAAAAGGACCAACAAAACATTGGGAGCATATATAGGCTCCTACCATTTATCATACTGCAGATAAATCAGGAAAAACAAAACTATTACCGGTAGTTATTATTATTAAGCTGCAAAAGTGAAAGAAACGTGCGGCACGTCAAAAACGAAACCAAAAACAGTGGGGCAGTCGACCACCCCGCACCACCGCCCGCGGTGCTGCGCATTAGGTTTAGTTTTAGAGATAATTATGTTTATAGGTTTTTTATAGGTTTAGAGATAAATATTTTTTGCTTTTTGTTTGTGAAACAAGGTCAGTTGAAGCTGGTTCTGGTTCGGTCGATTGGACCCGGTGTTGCACTGTATTCTGTGACCTGCAACAGTGCATGCAACACCGCCCCCTATGGTCACCATATACGGTGGTCACAGAATTTGGTGTAACACTGGTTTGCAATGCGCTCCAAACAGGAAGTTGATTCATTTTCTGTTCTGTAACTGCGACGTGATGACGTCACTACGAATACTCAATGTGAAATTAAAAAACTCGATAGATGTCCTAGGAATCGATGTGTAGATTACTCTAGTACTGTAGTCTGTTAAAGCCCTAGTTGACAGGCAACGTGACAATCTTTGAGCTTGTTAAAGTAGTAAAGCCATAGTTTCACGAACTCTGCAAAGTCTCTTCTATAAATAGAGAAACTTGACCTGACCTGGGACCTTGACATTTGTTGGTACATAAACATATTTTCCATTGTCAGTGCCAACCTTCCAGCTACTGCCTGTTCTGAGCCTTTATTTGACCCTTTATTTGATGTATTGTTTTATATTTTTTGTTTAGCACTTTGATAACAGTTACTGTTTTAAATGTGCTATATAAATAAATGTGACTTGACTGACTTGACCCCAGAGATTTTATTCTTAATGTTATCTGAATGTTAATATATAACGTCCACCTAGTAATTGTTGTTATACTAAATCTATTTGTTGCTTCTTAAGCCACAGTCACTAAAAAATGAATTTGGCTGATGATGGTAGAGCCTAAATTTCAGCATGTAAAGTTATAGTCAGATATGGCAAATAAATAAATCCAGGAGATTATGAAGGATTATTTTCTGATCTATACACGTGTTCTTTATTTTGTTTATTCAGGAGGGCTGCCGGTACAATGTCATGCACGTAGCAGCCAAAGAGAACCAGGCTGGGATTGCCCAGCTGCTACTGGACACTTTGGAAAACCCAGAGTTTATGCGCCTCATGTACCCAGACGACCAGGAAGTCATGCTGCAAAAACGAATCCGCTACATTGTAGATCTTTACCTCAACACTCCAGATAAAGCTGTCAGTTCTTGTCCAGTGAACAGATCAGATTTTGTTCTTAACAGATGTAGTTAGTTGACTGTAATCAAATCATTTCTTGCGTTTTTTTTCTGCTTTAGGGTTTTGAAACACCACTCCACTTTGCCTGTAAGTTTGGTTGTCCAGATGTGGTCAATGTCCTGTGCTCGCATCCTGACATCGATAAGAACTGTAAGAACAAGGACAACTTGAAGCCCTGTGATGTAAGGAGTTATACTTTAAACACTTTATAAACTTGGCAACATTCTTTACAACTTACGTTACCCGGAAGTATTTTAACATAGAAAGTATCCAGGAGTATGGAACTGTAGAGTAACTCAGAAACCCACAGTAAAGCTGAACCAGAACTTGTTTTCTAGCTGTGACCTTCTTAAAATCTTTTGGCCTCACTCAACAGTGTGAGCTAATTTTAGATGGGTAAACTGTTTGCTCAGTTGATCTGACAGCAGCTGCACGTCTGAACTTTGAATTACCGTATGCATCTGCTTCTTTCTACAGCTTATTTGTAGCAGGAAAAATAAAACCCAGGAAGTGAAACAAAGGATAAGCGACTACTTGGAGGGTAAGGATGCACACTAAATGCTGCTGCTGTCCCTGCACTTTTGTATTCTTTGAAACATGTTCAGTTGTCATACAGTGGTTCCCCTACCCCTAGTGTCATGAAAACACCTAAATTATTAATAATTATTAAACAAATTGCCACGAAAACAAGTGAACACCTTTTTAAATGACGTGATTTACCAAGAGAAAATTCAAATGATTATTTCTTCTTCCAAATGGGGGAGTGTTGTGAAAGGTTGGAGAACTACTGCCATAAATCTTATACAATAAGCTCAAAGGGAGCTGGTTGAAAGGCCAGAATGGTACATCTTACAACTGCTTTTTAGTTTTTGCTCTGTCGTCTACATGTCTTTTTTTAATCTTGTAAATCAAATCAAATTTATGAATATAGTATAGCCCATTTAAGACAAGCACAGTGCTGCACAACATATAAAAACTGAATTAACATAAAAAATAAATAAAAAATAAAACTACACACAAGATAATGCCAAAAACAAGAGAGACCATAAAATAATAAAAATCAATTAAAAGTTTGATAAGACATAAAATACATTTAAGCAACAAAAAACTTTTGCTTTATATGAATCAAAATATATATGTCGCTTGGTCGTATACGTTGCATCTATTATATGTCACCGCTGACAACCCAGAAATGTGGGCCGATGTGCCAAAAAATCAATTGGCTGCCAAATGGCAGCTGCGACTATGCACGGGAGGACTTTAACAAGAATTTGACAAGATTAACACTTAAAGACCGTGTAAAGTGAAATTAAATGTGTGTTTTTAGTTTGTCACATGGCATAAATATGTGTTATTAATCACCCATTTAAATCTGACTGATTAAAAACATTGTTTACCTTATAAAATTAAGTCTCAAAAATCATGAAAAAACATGATTTTGCCTTGCCCTGGAACGCTGGGGGCGTGTCAGTGCGTGGGCGTGGTTTCAGCGCAGCTGCGCTCGTGTCCTGCTCCTGAGCTGACTGTGTGGAGAGGCAGGCAGCAGAGATCCAGTAAACCTGCTCTGTTTTTATCCGAGTTCTGTCTGTAACAGCAGCTACTTTTTCCAAGAGTTACGCTGTTTTTGTAAATAGTTTTCTTGTGTGTTTTTAATCTGGAATGAATAAAAAAAATAAAAAAAAAAGAGTTGTACCATGCGGGATTTGAACCCGTGGGGTTTGGGACGGAAGGCAAGCGCTTTATCCATTGACCTATCCAGGCATTACAGATACTCGGTATAAAACCACGCGGTATAAAAACATGTTATGATTTGTACGGGTGCCCTGACCATTGCGACATCCAGGGAAGATGCACGAACGAGGCATAATTGATTAGCTAGCTAACAATGAACAAAATATCTATGCTATTGCTATCTGATGCTATCTGCGATTCGCGAGTGAACGGCTCCACCGAGGCGAATTTATACGGCTGGAGCTGCAGGGGGTGGGGCTATACTAATGAGGACCGCGTGACGAAACGCGGTCACATTTAAAACACGCCTAAAAAATCCTGAAACAGAAATATGTTTATACACAGTTTGCTCTATAACTCCAAAATTAATTGAGCTACAATTTTGAGACTTTTTACTCATTTACAACATTACAATTATGACATTTATAATGTTTATTGAAGAAAATGTTGAAATTCACTTTACACGGTCTTTAAAAACAATTATTTGCTTGATTGAAATTTTAGTAACGGTGTGTCTCTGTCTAACTTTTACTTAGTAATAAATGCACTTGAATGGTCAAATCAGCTGCATTTCTCCGGGGCGGCGCAGCAAAATGAAACTAGGGCCAGCAGATGACAATGGCAAGCTATGGCAAGCTGATTGTTTCATTAGTAGCCATTATTACATGATACAACAGCATGCTATACTACTCAACAGCCATCTAGCAGCTGAAAATGGTAATATCTCAGGCAAAATTTGTTTTTTAAATATAATAATAATAATAATAATAATAATAATAATAATTAATTCAATTTATAACGCACTTTTCATTACTGAAAATCTCAAAGTGCTACACATATATTGAATGCTACACACATTCATAAACCGGTGGCGGCAGACTACCATGCAAGGTGCTTTCCAGTCCTACCGGGAGCAACTCAGGGTTAAGTGTCTTGCCCAAGGACACAACGACACATGGTGCGGGTCCCGGGAGTCGAACCGCCAACTTTCCGATCGGGAGACGACTGCCATTACCACTACACCACGGCCGCCCCCCATATGGGGGGAATCCATAAATACGTTGCTTCAGCGTATAAGTGACAGGCATGCAAATTATGCAAAAAACTGACTGTTAGCATGATGTTAGCATTTGGCATAAAGAACTGCACAGTGACCAAATCAGCTTAGTTTTTTTGCACAATCTGACCTTTCAAAATGCTCCAGTTGCAAGTAAATCACTGTTACTTAAAGTATTTTATTTTTTTGGTTTTGGCGGGGTGCGGGTGGATTTTGAACCAGTATAATGTACCGGTACATAAAACTTGTCCAACATTTCATTTGTGTTGTTCCACAGATCGCTGCTATATCCCTTTGCTGAGGGCAACAGACAACACCTCTCAGCCCATCATTGGTGCTTCATGGTCACCTGAGTCCTCAGAGAGTCTGTCACTGATCCGTCAGCACACAAGGAGCCCCATGGATCCTTTAATGGCCGTCACGGCCTTTGCTGGTCCGCTGAGCCCTTCAAAAGCAAGTTCACTTCCCGGTTGCTTGCATATGTGTGTATTTGTACAATCAAAACCAGATGTTGATCATCACAAATTGTCTTTGAATATAGGCAGATGATTTCCGTCGGTCATGGAAGACGCCACCAAGAGAACAGGCAGCGCTATTCCACCACCTTCTGAAGTCGGACCCTGACAGAGGGGCAGAGAGAGTGGGCAGGTACATCAAAACCAGTCTTCTCTTTAAATGTACATGTTGTGTTCCTTGAAGGTGATTTCACTTGGCTTACTACTATTAGGGTCATAAGGACCTCCCTCTTGTTGCTTGCAAGTTGAACATCTTCCCAAGTGTGGATCTTTTTGTGAAAATGTTATTTTTTTTAAAGACAGGACATAATCAGTAAATCATTTGTCTACCTAAAATGAACACTATCACTAAGGTTTGGCTCATTTATTCCACTCTGCACACTTCTTAGACTCCAGGTTGCGCAGTGTTGGTAACGTGTTAGTGGAATAGTATCACAGTCTAAGCAATATCTAATAACTGATGACTTGTTCTTGTTCTTCAGAGATTTAGCTCACAAGATGGGTCACCCCTGGGCTGAATATTGGGGCTTCCTGGATTGTTTTGTGGATCTGTCATCAGCTGAGGGGCTCTGTAAACTGGAGGAGTACCTGAGTAAGAAGGACTTCAGCCCAAGGACTCATGAGGGGGCTGCACAGAATGAGACCAGTAACAGGTTTAAAACTTCCTCTCCAGGTATAAACTAAAAAATAATTGTTTGCTCTTTCCTGAATGAATGTGTTAGAACTCGAAACATTCTCATAATCTAAGATTTAATTTGTTATAAATGATTAATAGATAAAGATATTTCAATTACACATTACTCATATCAACTTCAGTTCATTTTTATCGTTTCTGTTTCCAGGGAAGCCTAAAAAATTCTGCAACTCCATTTCTGTGGGTGCCTTCCTGGATGAGAGTGATGATATCAGCCTCGAGGAGATAAAGAACCGGCAAAACGCAGCGCTCAGCTGCATCACGTCCTCGGCTTCTTCTAAAGAGGTCCTGAAGGGAGCTGTAGGCGGCCGCGAGTTCACGCTTCACCACCGCGGTGCGGACCTGATCGAGACGGCTGCCGAGCAGGACCTGTTGTGCTGCTGCAGCGATGGCCTCTTGTCCCCTGGTGTCGTGTGTAAAAACAGGGCGTGCTCCTCCAGAGACAGGACTCACAACGGAGACAAGGTGCCCCCACACGCCTCCCCATCTTCTGGACTGCTGTCACCCATCACCAATCTCATGGTGGAGTTTGAGCGCATGTCGCTGCAGGAGCCAATGGACAGTCCCACGAGCTGCAGGGAGAGGAGGTGCAGCGGTGGGCGTCGGCTCCAGGACAACTGGAGCTCCTCCTCAGCCACAGACCTGAGCTCTGGACTCACCCGCATGTCTCTTGGTCAGAACAGTGACGATGTGGATCGAGCAGACAGCAGAACAGATGGAGGAGGAGAGGAGGAGAGGAGCAGCAGCTCGGAGGAGTACTTTGAAGCGGAGGAGGGTCTGGAGGCGCTGGACAGGACTAGGGGGACCGTTTCAGGGGTGCACAATTTCTGTGCACGGTCCAAGTCATGGGACCATGGAGGCAGGGACCTGAGCAGCTCAGGATCCTCAGGGTCCTCTTACAAATCCTTAGATAACTCCCACGAGTTCCTCCCCAGGACCCCCCCGCATTTTAAAAGAGGGCTTTTCATTGAGGGGTGAGTCACAGCAGTTCCTGCACACATCACGTTGAAAGTCTGGATGTGACAACATTTACAGCTGTGTAGAGAAACGGTCATCTGCATATCTTTGGAGTTTTGTTATTGGCTCCTCGAGCACAGTTTAACACCATGCTGAGTTTTACTGGCAGCTGTGCTGACGAGTAGTAGCTCCCCTACTTTTTGATGATAATGCAGATAATAAATCTTGCGTGTTTTGCAGGGACTCTCCAACCAAACTGGACAGAGAGGTGTTGTCAGCAATCGAGTGCACAGATGTGGACCCCCTGAAGTATCCTAGCATTCACAAATGGAAGAGCACAATGAAGTCATACGCTCCATCAGACATGCAAAGGTTAGTGGGTTTTGGCTCCATGGCTCCATCATGTCTGTTTATGTTTACACTTATCACAGGGGTGACGTTCCAGACAACACCGCAACAAGGTGGAAATCTACAAAGTAGGAATGCTACATCTATT
>JBBPBX010051289.1:0-24634 GCA_038048925.1 Garcialebias charrua | reverse complement strand
TGTGACCAGGTCACGTGACGCCGATTTTGCCGGTTTTATGAGGACCGACCTTATTTCTTTTAAACGCAGTTTAAAGGGTTTCACAGTCAGCCGATTTTGCTCACATGATTTCGTTTTGTGAGCCTGGGTTTTAGGGCTTGTCACGTTACGCTTTAGATCTGTCTGATTGATGCTTTTCATCTATGTTGGATGTCTGTGTGGGCTGAAAGCTACGGCTGCGCTCGCTGGTGATAACAGCGCCTCTATAGCGGTCAGATAGAGAAATTACAGTCGCTGTGATAGACTCACTTCCAGCGCTGTGCCCCCTGCTGGTTACATTAGAAGACTCTGTCTTCCTGTAATGTGTACATGTTGAATGTTCCTGTTTTAAACGGGTAACATTTTGAGAATATTGTGCTCACAGCACACTTTAATTTGATTTTCACATATAATCAAATGTTGATGGCAGGACAGTTACACAGATTTGATACAGACATGTCTGTTGTTGATAAAATTTGACACTTTTATCATTGATTCTGTGCAAAACAAACTGTTTTTATTTTTATTTTAAACTGCAAGTTTAAAATATCACACATGAGGCTTCTTTTGTTTTGATTTTCACAAAAATCTCACAACGACAGCCGTTTTTGTTTGACCTTGTCACAGGTCGACAAATTACTAAACATCACTGATTTATTTCATTTAACATCTTGGATGTTTTCTGAGCAGCTCATACACTTTGCATATTTGCAAGCTGCGATATGAGACCCACTTTACTTGGTTTTTCGCAGAAAATCAGTACACAGATGGACGTTCAAACAGGTGAACCACCTGAGGGGGGCTCCTCTCCTATCTATCCTAGATGGATGGATGGGGGCCTTGGGATTCCTGCCCGTGCTCCCCGCATTTTGGGGGAATCGGCCTCATCGTATGCTAATTACTTAGCTGCTAGGAACGTCCATCAGGATAAGTGGGAAAATCCCCTGTCATTCTACGACAGGCTAATCTCGGTCTACTCCGGGGGAAAAACTATTCCTGGATTAGAGGAAAATATGGAGTTTAAACGTCTTTTCATTATGAATCTTATGCCTTTTCAAATGAAATGTGTTCATTTCAAGGTTGATTGCAAAAAAGATTCCATGGAAGTGATAAGACAATATGCTGCGTCAGTTTTTGAGGCCGAAATACAACCTAGGATACCATCAGAGGTTTGTACAGGTCAAAAGGTCACATCCCACTCGCAGGAAGTAGTAGAGGTTCCCTCTCCTTCAAAGTGCGAGAGGTCACAGGTTTTTCATAATAACATACATCAGCATGGTGCTACGAGCTGTAGGAGTTCTGAACCCCCTGCCCCTCAGGTTGAAAACCTTGAGAGGAGCAGAGAACCACACAAGGTAGGTGTTCGCTCTCTAGATGAACCAAGATGGTTCAGATCGAACCAAATGTGTTCTCACCTAGGTCTCACAGTGGGTGAACTTCGAGAGAAGTTGATGTCTGGGAACCGTGACCCTTTGAAAAGTGGTCTGTCCCGACATGTGCCCCCGAGAAGCGACCCTCCTGCCCCTGCCCCTCGAGCTGCACAGCTCGAGACATGCAATGAGTCACACATGCTCCAGATTATGGAAACGGCGCCTCCGCGCGAGGACGTGACTGAGGGTGTGGTTTGTTTGTCAAATGATTTGAATGTTACAGTGGTTGACCAAGCTGACACAACGTGTGACGTTGTCCTTGATGATAACACAAACAACATTGTTCATCCTGATGAAGCGACGCGCAGCACTGCCTTTTGCTACAACTCAGTGCACACAGTTGACAACAACAACGTCGACACTGACATAGATGCTGACAGCAAACAAATTGCTGAAGATCCGCATCCTGAAGGTCATGAGGCAGACAGCCATCATGATGCTGACAGCTACGACGATTACGCAGACAGAGTTACGCGTACACAGAGGTGTGTGCTTAAACCTAGAAGGTTTCTGTGTAAGTTTATGAGAATGGGGCGCGCTAAGAAAGCTTACCTGCCACTCAGACTGGAAGGGGTCTTCGCGCGTGAGGCACTCCTAGATAGCGGCTCAGATGTGACTATCATGTCAGCCGAGCTGTTTGAGAGGCTACGGACCGCCGCTAACAGTGTTGGCAGAGAGATACCCCTGACAGAATGTGCTATAGAGTTGCAAGGACTCTCAGAAATGGGTACAACCCTGACAGCTATTGCCATGGTTCACATGCAGATGGGTGAGACGACAATTTGCCATCCGGTACATGTGTCTACGGTGGACTCCTGCCCATTTCTGGTCGGCCAAGATTTCATAAGTCGCTTTGAAGCGATTATAGATTATGGCAGTCAGACAATGTGGGCCACAGTGAGCAGTCCTCTGCCAATCGAGGTGCCTCCCCAAGGTCAGGACACTGACTGTCTAACAGCAGGTACCGCTGAGGTAAAAAGGGCTTCCCCAACTGAGACCACAGACCCGGTAAGTGAACCTTCATATACAGGTGAGACAGAGGAGACTCAACAATTGGACCAGGCTCTGGCCCATCACGAGGACCTCCTCTGCAAGCTGACACCTTCAGCACTCCCTGACCACTTCCTACCACAGGTGGAAGAGGGTGTGGAGATCCAAGAGTCCCACACCGATGACGCTGTACTGTCCTGTGGGACAGGTAATTCGGCATACAGCCAAGCTTTCAGTGAAGTCTTGGTTCAAGGACATCTGAGCCCACGTAGTGACAGTCTACAACACGCTGACAGTCACTTGGACTTCATTGTTACTGATTTTGAGGACCCCTCCTCAAACAAAAGGGGGGCAGACTCACACTTCCTACCACAGGTAGAGGACGGTGTAGAGATCCAAGGATCACACACCGAGAACGCTGTGCTGTCCTCTGGGACAGGTAATTCAGTCATCAGCCAAGCTTTCTATGAAACCTTGGTTCAAGAGCATTTGAATCTAGAACTACTCAGAGATGACATAGTTCTTACAGACTCAAAGAGCACCTCTTCATTCATGAAGTGGGAAGACATACATCACAACGACAGAGACACGCCTGCGACGGCGCCGACAGTTGTGACACACCTGCATTACGCAGAAAGAGGTAAACGTACAGAGGTACGTTGGCCGAGACCTATAAGGTTCCTGTACAAGGTTCCCCATAAACTGCGCGAACAGCTTAAACTAAACAATGGCATCCTAACTCGTGCCCATGGACGGACGTCCACACCCGTGTGCTTGGTCCCTCATGACCACAGGGGGGTGATGTTAGGCCATGCCCATGTCAAGGACAAAGATTTCAATAACCCCACAAACGACAAAGATCTCGCAAACTCACAGACTTCATGGGAAAAGAAGGTCGTCCAAGCACAGGATAGTAAATAAGCTTAAACAGTTTAAACTATTCTAGTTGCGAAAAGAAACCGTTCCAACTAGAACTTAGAAACGCTAAGCATAAAACCCACAACAAAAACTAACCTTAACAACCGTTTAAATCTGCAGGATTTAATTGACATCGGTTATAAAGCTAAGAACTGTTTTTTTTGTGTGTGACGTTGGAGTCTGACGACCAGAGTGAGTTTGTTGTAGTGAAACGTTGTTTTAGTTGCTTGATTGCTACTTTTGTTGTTATTGAAGTTGTTATTGTTTTCTGAACACTCCCAGCCAAAATAGGTTTTGATTGTTGATTAGTTGAAGACTTAAATGGATTTTAACTATGCCAACATGCTGTTCATTTTGTTAAAGATCTCAATCTTTGATGAGTCATAGTAGATTGATAATACTTAAGGTACTATAATCTACACTGACCTCCCCATCATTTAGGTAGGACCGATTCGATAGTTTCTATTCTAGATCTATTCATTTTGATGAGTCTCGCCATAGACTTCAAAATTTTTAGGGATTACCAATTCTTGCGTCGTTCGTCTAAAAGACAACAGACATTTAGACCAAACTAGATTTCATTTTTTTATTTTAGTTTAACCTAAACTAAATAATGAATGGAGGAATAGTTTGAATGAAGAGGCCTTCGTTACAGAAGCCCTCCCCATGTCTATAGGTATAGATCCCTATGTCTGATTTTTACAGCATTGATCCACCCCTTAATTGGTAATTTTAGCTGATCTAATCCATGATAGCTTACATACCAGGTGCATATAGGTAAGGCTTAATGTAGAATCCCAATCATAAGCCCACCTAAAACCACATAATTGCATGACACATTGAACCAGGGTGGCACCGACTGGAAGCCATCCAGCCTGCAACCTTCGATGTGGGGACCTGCTGATCCAACGTTGGTCTTCAACCTTCATCCAAGGCCCGCCTCCTCTGCTTCAATCGAGGGATCCCCTCTACATGCTGATTAAAAACCATTCTTGCTGATGAAATCAATAACCCCCATCGTTGTGGATTTACCGTTGTGGATTATAAGACTTTGTTTTCCAAGGGATCACAGACTCAGTTCTCCATGGGTTAACAGACTATGTTTTCCAAAGGATTAAAAGCTTGCCGCAATGGGATTACCTACGAACAGTATGGAATTTCCAAAAACATTATGGGAGTATATTTTTGAATTTTTTTTTTTCCCACTTGCTGGATTACATAGAGGTCAGAGACATTCGGTGGTATCCTTTCGTGTTGGAACTCATCCCCAAGGACAGGCGATGACTTCCAAAAAGGGGGACTGTAGTGATATAGGCCTCTGTCTTGACCTTCAAGGACACCTCTCTGCATCTCTTTGGAACTCTCAGTGTTACACCTTCTTGAAGCCTTCAAGGAGACGAGTAAACACTATTTTGGTTAACAATTATTATGAATTAATGGACACTAATTAATCAGATTGAACTTTCTCTTTAATGTGTGTTAATTCAGAATTGATCAAACAGTATTTTTGTCATTTCAATGATGATTTTACTAAGCTGGTATATTTTAAATATGACAAAGTTAAGAGAACATCTCAGAATGATCGTGCTTTAAACTGTCTGTTCTATGCAGAATGTGTCTAAAGTTGAATGAACAATTCTTCGTATTTGTTTGAACTGTTTTTGTTTCGAAGGAGAAGTTCTAGACATAACTTAATCTTCGGTCTCCCGTCCGTTCTAAAAACAATTCATCTGTGCTTAAACAGAGAGTGCTCTGTTTTCACACCTGCAGGTTTTTGTTTTGTCTCCGTGCTGGGACTCAGTTCTCAGCACTCACTGGGTTTTAGAGTTCTGAGGGAGAAGGGAAGACGCACGGACGTTTTTCTCCAAGCTGATGTACGTTCCGGCCAGGCACCAAAGGCCCACGTCTTCAGCAAAGGTTCAAACAGCACGTCAGCTGTGAACCACTTCGAGTGTCACAGCTCCAAGCGGTGACACTCTTTCTGAAGTTATCTTGAACAAAACCAGAACCAGGCATCACTCTGGGAGGCCGACGCAGACTTCACGAGACCGTGGCAAGATGAAAGTGGTCGCCTGTAAAACGCAGCAGCCTGCGCGTCTGGCTTGACTAATTTACCGGAGTTGAGACAGGATCATCTTCACGAAGGTAAAAGTGTTTCATCACGGGACGGACGTCCAGCCGAAACCGAGCAGAGGGTGCTATCACTGGTTAAACATCTCAAGATAAGATTCAACCATTTCATTTCAATCTTTTATCTTTCCTCCTTAAACTCCTCCTTATGTTTATTTTCATCATGGTAAACTTTAAGTAATGTGCCAACAGAAAGGTCCAACTGTCTGTTTGTTTTAATTTGAATTCTTGTCAACGTAGTTATTAAATCAGAGCTAATATCGATACAAATGTTTATGTAATTTTTGTGATAGTTTCAATAAAAGGTCTATTTTTTGGTAGACCAACATAAATTGAAGTCTAAGTGTGAAATTACATTTCTGGCTAATCACATCGTTAGATTTGTTGATTTAATCTGAAAAAGTTGAGACCCCGCACTTTGGTGGCAGTTTGTGCAGATAAAAGTCTGCTCATAGCTGCACGTCTAAACTATAGGTAGTCAGTAAACTGACTAATAACTCCTATATTGTTACAATATGAAGAAAACATTCGGTCCAGAGGACAAAAATATGACGAGTCTATCAGAGAGAATGAAATATTACAGCAACAGGTACAATCGATGTCTAAAGATCTACAAGAGAACAAGGAAAAAAGAGAAGAAGCCCACACCCGGTGCACAATGTTGAAAATAGAGTATGATAAATTAAAAGAACAACTAAAAGAGAGCACTCAATTCGAGGAAAATAGAAAACTCAGTGAACAGTGCACAGCGCTACAAACTGCAGTTGATTGTTTACGCAGAGAATTGACTGAAAGTAAGGTGGAACTGACCTTAACTAAAGAAAACCTCTTTAAAGAAAGGGAGAGGTGGGTGGATGTTGTGGCAAAGCATTCTCAAGGCATCACACCACCACCCCCACCACCTCCACGCGGTGATGCAGAACAGCTCACCGTACCTGTTAAGACCCGCCAGTCGGAGCAGGGACTTGCGTCCTCAACATCAACACCTGCACATGGATCACAGGTAAATGGGAATAGCAATGATGCTAAACTTTCTATTCCAATACCTGAACTCCAGAAGCTTTCTAGATACATTCAACGCTTTGAGCCAGGGCCGTTGGGTTCAATCTATACAAAGAACTACCTAGACTCTCTTGATTTCCAGCTGGGTAATTTTCCAAATGCTACTGCTGAGGATAAAATTGCGCTGATCAGGCTCACCGCAGACTGGCCTGTATATAACTTCATTGTTCGCCAACCGGACGCCATAAAAACAGATTACAAACTGTTGCGTGATACTCTTATACGAGAGTTCACTCCAAACATGGGGCCTGGTGGCTACCCTGATGCCGAGAAGGTCGTGCAAGGTAAGAAGGAGCATCCACAGGCATATTACCAGAGAATGTTCCAGGCTTTCTTTGGTAATCGCAATGAACCGGGCATGGAGGACGACGTAGGTTTTAAATACCTTTTCGGTAAAAACCTCCACCCTGATATAAAAGAGTCAGTTCAAGTGATGGCTAATTTCAGAGACAAGACCATCAAGGAAATGAAACAATGCGCCGTAAATGTTTTCGAGGCCCGCATGGAATGCAGAACACCCGTAGAGGTGTTCACGAGTGCGAGAGCCGACTCCCAATCGCTGGAACTGGAAGGGACGCGAGCACCAGCTCCCTATCCACCGACAGGCGAAAAGAAACAGACCTTTCACCCTGACAAACCACAAAGTGGGGGTGTCCGCTTGAGGAAAAACCCAAGGTGGCTCAAGCAAAACACGGAGGGTGAACAAAAGGATCAAAAGGGGGGTGCGCGTCCAACGAGTAAAGATTATGGGTACAAGGGTAACCCATATAACCAAGGGTGGTCCCAGCAGGAACCCCCGAACCAAGGGTGGTCCCAGAGGGGACACCCGAAGCCAGTCTGGGCCCGGAAGGGGCCCCCACGCCGTGGACCTGCTCCCCCTACCCCTCAAACTGAACAGTCCGAGACAGACAAAAAATCGCAGAAGTCCCGGAGGAAAGGCCGTAGCCCTCTGTCCCCAGAAGTCAAGGAGGAAATACGTCAGATGTTCGACACGTGGGAAAATACTAAAAATGAGAACAAACCCGGTGTGATGTGTAGCACTATCATTGATAGTAACTCTGAACATTCTAACAACAACAATGCCACAGTTGCTGGCAGTCACCAAGACATTGGTGGCCAGGATGCTGACAATCAGGGTAATGACAGTCGAATCGTTGACAGTCCAGAATGTGACAGTCAACAGAACGTTGACTGTAACCATGACTTCATTGTTACGGAGCCTGAGCACCCCTCGTCAGAAAAAGGGGGGGAAAGCTCACTCACCGTTGAAAGTGGCTCGCCACGAACTGAACAGTCAGACCCATGTGTGTCTGCACTAACAGTACTGATAAATGAAGGTCACACAGTCAGGGGTAGGCGTGATAAACGTCGGAGACAACCTGGTGAGTTCCTGTGTGACATTATCAGAAAGGGGCCCGCTAAGAAGGCTTACCTGTCCATCACGTTGGAAGGGATCCTCAGAAAAGAGGCCCTCTTGGATGGTGGGGCAGACATATCCGTTATGTCACCCACACTGTTAGAAGAGCTGCGGCTGGCCGCTAGCGGTGTTGACAGGGAAATACCCCTCAGAGAATGTGCTATAGTTTTGCAGGGTCTCTCGGAGACGAGTACAACCCTAACAGCTATAGCAATGGTTCACATGCAGATTGGTGAGACGACACTATACCACCCGGTATACGTGTCCACCGTTGACTCATGCCCATTTTTGGTTGGCCAAGACTTTATAAACCGCTTCGACGCGGTTATAGATTATGGCGATCAGACAATGTGGACCAGAGTGAGTCAACCACTGCCGATCGATATGCCTACACAGAGTAACACTGACCGTCTAACGGCAGGTACCGCGGAAGGCAAAAGGGAATGCTCAGACGAGAGCACAATCCCTGTGGGTGAACCTCCAACTACAGGTGAGGCAGTAGAGGTCCAACAAGAGAGCCCCCTCTGCGAGCTGAAACAGTTGGCACTCACCGAACACTACCTACCACAGGTAGTCAAAGGTGTTGAGATTCAAGGATCCCACACCGATGATGCTGTTCTGTCCCCTTGGACGGAGAAATCAGCGATCAGCCAAGCTTTCTTTGGAACCTTGGTTAAGAAACAGTTGGGTCTCGGAATGAACAAAAAGGCTTTCCGCTTCCCGTTAGACCCCAACGATAAACAGGTAATGACTGCTAAAGGGATCATTGACCTTAAACTAATCTGGAACCAACGAGAACTGGATCACCCGTTCCTCGTGGTCCCGAACTTACCACATGCAACCTACATAGGCTCCGACATTTTGGTAAGATTAGGTGTCCGAGTGGACGTCAACAACAATGCACTGTGGTCACTAGATACAGCCACGAAGGACTCTCCTGTGTTAACCACAGAGAACCTTAAGGCTGGACAGACCATTCCAGAGGTCTGCCAGGTTGCTAACAGCCATAACACTGTGGTGCCACCTCAGGTTATGAACAAGCCGGTGATGATTCACATCATGAAAGGACAGGCTATTAGAACAAAACAGGCATGCTTTCAACCATCTCCTATGTTTTTCAACTTAGGACTGTCCATGGAGGCCACATGCCAAGTGACCCTCGACGGCAGAACCACGACTGTCGCTGTGTGTAACACGAGCACAGAAGAGGTACTGATCCCAAAGCGCTCACAGCTAGGATGGTTGATCTCTACTGATTTTCATGATTTTGAACTAAGCATTCCATTTCTGGGAGGACTCCCAGAAAACTTGATCCCAAGTCATCATTCGGGGCGAGTCTTGTTCACAAAACCAACACAGGCCATAGCTCTTTTCTCCCCCACTGAGTCCGACCGGGACATTGTCCACAGGTTCGGTTTCAACCAAGGAGAAAGTCTAGGCCCTCAAACTTACAGTGCACTACCTGTTGACAGGTTTTATGACACTGAAGGGGACTCACTGGAGCTCCCCAGAGAACAAGAACCGCTCTCATTTGCTTCACAGATAGACCAGGTGGTCGCTCAGGCCGACGCCTTGGAAACTGATGAAGACAGGGACAAACTTCGCAAAGTTCTGCTAAAATATGAAAAATCATTCTCAACTGACTCGATGGATTGTGGGTTGACCACGCTCCACACAGTGAGCATTCCAACCCCGCCTGATGCTCCACCTGCATTTGTCAGACAATACAAGATTCCTCTGGCAGCACATCAACCTATCAGGGAAATCATTGCTGACCTGTTAGGAAAAGGTATCATCCGATACTGTAACAGCACTTACTCTGCGCCTTTATGGCCGGTGTTAAAACCTAATGGTAAGTGGAGACTTACTATAGACTACAGAAAGCTAAACAAACAAGTTCCCTTATCCAGATGGCCTATGACGCAGCTCCAACAGGAGTTGCCCAAGGTCACTAATGGTAAGTACTTTTCGACCCTTGACATCGCCTCTGGTTTTTGGACCATTCCTGTGCGTGACAAGGATCAATACAAACTAGCTTTCACTTTTGGTGGCCGTCAATACACCTTTAACAGGTGTCCCTTTGGCTACGCTAATTCACCTGCAGAGTTCAACATCTTCTTGAACAAGGCATGTCCAGACGCCCACGAGCGTGGGACACTGATTTATGTGGACGATGTCCTCTTGAGGCAGCCAACACTGGACTCACATTTGGCTGAGATCGACCACGTTCTGAATCAGCTAACAACTGCTGGTGCTAAAATATCACTGTCGAAGTGCCAGTGGTGCAGAACCAAGGTGGACTACGTTGGCCTACTTGTAGGTCCAGACGGAGTACAACCACAGCTGACTCGCACCCAAGGCCTTGACAATCTCAAAGTCCCCACCAGTCTCAAAGAACTACAAAGTTTTCTTGGCGTGTGTAACTACTCGAACCAGTTCATAGAGAACTATGCAGACCTTGCAAAGCCACTGACTGAACTCCTTAAGAAAGACGTTCCATTTGTCTGGACTGACAAACAGCAGCAGGCTATGGACGCTCTTATAAACAGGATCAAGTCAGCCCCATGTTTAGTCTACCCAGACTACAACAAAGAGTTTTACTTGGAAGTGGGCTTCTCAGCTCATTGCATAAGTGCAGGTCTATACCAAATACACGACAGAGACAAACGTGTAGTGGCCTATGCCAGCAAAACGATGGCAGGCCCCGAGTTGAGATTCTCAGACTGTGAGAAAGCTTTACTGACCACAGTGTGGGCAGTAAAACATTTCTCCAGCTACATTGGTGGACAGAAAATCATTGTGGAAACACAACACCAGCCAGTGACATTCCTGAACAGCCAACGCATCAGAGATGGTGTGGTGACAAACTCACGTGTTGCAACGTGGCTCATGGCGCTTCAAAGTTTTAACCTAGACATACGTTATGGTCAAAACAAGAAGTCTCATCTGGGGACGGACTTGGCAATCTGCCAGAAGTGTACACAAGATGTACCAGCCACCCAGCCGCCGGTTGAGGTTAAACCCCCAGTAACTGAAGACCCGAATCACCACTTCTTTGATGACAATATCTGCAAAGATATGACAACATTGTACGTGGATGGATCTTCATTCCTCCGCGACAAGATCTGCAGAGCAGGTGTTGGAGGGGTCCTCCTCCAAGACCAAGAGCAGATAACTTTCAGCTACAAATTAGGATCTCAGACTTCTCAGTACGCTGAGATTGCAGGAATCCTAATAGCTCTCCAGATGGTAGTAGAACGCTCCATCAAGACGCTAGTCATCTGCACTGACTCTAACTATGCTCGTTTGAGTTTCGCTTGTCACCTCGCTGTGTGGAAACTGAACGGTTTCCTAACAAGCGACAGAAAAGTGGTCAAACACAAAGAGCTTTTCATAGCGTGTGATCACTTGGTGACATCACACGACTTACAGATCTACTGGAAGAAAGTTCCAGGTCATTCTAGAGTCCCAGGCAATGACAAGCACTACAATGACATTGCAGATTCCTTAGCCAAAGAGGGAGCCGACGAAGGTCCTCTATGGTCCTTCGACTCCTCCTGGTTGATCAAGACTCTGTCAACACAACCTGCTGTTGAGGTTATGGCAGTCACACGTGCACAGGCCGCGGACAAACCTGCTGACAACGCAGTCTCCGTACGACCCGCACTGACTGACCCTGACATCATCCAACTTCAGAAGTCGGATCCTGCTATCAACTCCATGATACTGTATCTGACTGATCCGGACAAGAACACTCCGTCTAAAGACGAACTGGATTCCGATCCAGACCTTAAAGTCCTTTATCAGCTGCGCAAACAGCTTAAACTACTCAAGGGCATCCTGACTTTCGCTCATGGACCAACGTCCTCACCTGTGTTCGTGGTTCCCCATGACCAAAGGGGGGTGATGTTAGTTCATGCCCATGATCTCCCGTCCGCAGGACACAAAGGAGATAAAGCCACGCTGACGGCATTAAAACAAATTGCCTATTGGCCTGGAATGAAAAAGGATGTCAAGGACTACATTGAAGGGTGCGTGGTCTGTGGCCAGTTTCAGCCAACCAGACCACTTCACAGAGCACCACTGCAAAGCAGAGGCATTGCATTCCCATGGTCTGACCTCCAGATCGACTGGGTTGGACCACTCACTAAGAGCTCTAGAGGAAATAAATATTTTCTCACGGTAACCTGTGCATTTACCAAATGGGTAGAATGCCTACCAGCTCCTAACGACACAGCACAAACAACTGCTATGTTGTTAATGAATCATATATTCTCAAGGTTTGGACTTCCCCTTCGGGTGAACTCAGACCAAGGTACACACTTCACAGGTGAAGTGATGAAAGAACTGTGGAAGACGCTAGGCGTCAAGGCCAACTTTCATGTCGGCTACCACCCACAGGCTTCAGGCCAAGTTGAGAGAGCAAACAGAACTGTGGTGAGTATTTTGAAGAAATACGTGGCTGCAAACCACAAGGACTGGGATGTGAAACTCCCTCTGGTCCTCATGGCCATAAGAGCCACTCCACACACATCAACTGGCATCTCTCCCTTCGAGATGATGACCGGTCGACAGATGACTCTCCCTCTACACCTGTTGTACCAACCAGGCGACGCCGTCATGGCGACAGCCTACACTACACAACAATACATGAAAGATTTGAATGTACACCTCAGAAACACTTTTGCTTTCGCCCAGAAAAACCTGGAAAGGTCCGCTGAAGGACGCAAGGCGTACTATGACCAGAAGGCCTCTCACAATGAACTCCAAGTGGGAGACAGAGTCTGGTACTATACGTTCGCCCCAGCAACCGGGAAAGGAGAGTCCGGGACCGGAACTCTCGCCCGCAAACTAATGCCCAGGTGGACTGGACCTCATCTGATAACAGACAAAGTGTCCTCAGTCGTCTACGAGATCAAAATCAGCAAAGGCCGCAAAGAGCCAATTGCTAAATGGGTACATCGAAATCAGATCAAACCTTACAAGGCGTTCAATGACTCCACAAAAGACAAAGATCTCACAAACTCACCGACTTCATGGGATAATAAGGTCGTCCAAACGCAAGTTAGTAAATAAACTAATCAGGTTTAAACTACCGTACTTTCCCACCCTATAAGTCGCATTGTCCAATTTGAACTTAGAAACGCTAAGCCTAGAACCCACAACAAAAAACTAACCTTAACAACCGTTTAAATCCACGAGATTTAATTTGACCTCGGTCATAAAGTTGAGACCTGTTTTCTTGTGTGTTGCACTTTGGAATCTGACGACAAGAGTGTGTCGAAGCAGTGAAACGTTGTTTCCTTGTTGTTTAGTCATTACTGTTGTCATTATTTGAGATATTGTTGTGGTTCTGGACACTCCCAGCCAAAAAAGGTTTTGTATTAACATTGATTAATGCATAAGATGGATTTAACTATGCCAACATGCAGTTCATTTTGTTAAATCTCAACCGTTGAAGAGTCAATGTAGTTTAAAGCTACTCAAAGTACCATAAACTACACTGGCCTCACGATTTCTAAATTGAACCGATTCGATCGTTTCTATTCTAGATTATCTATTCATTTTGATGAGTCTCGCCATAGACTTCAAAATTTATTAGGTACACCAAATCCTACGTCGTTCGTCTAAAAGACAACAGACATTTAGATCAAACTATATTTCATTTTTCTACTTTAGTTTAACCTAAACTAAGTAATGAATGGAGGAATAGTTTGGAATTAGAGGCCTTCGTTACAGAAGCCCTCCAAAATTCTATAGGTATAGATCCCTATATCTAATTTACAGAATTGATCCACCCCTTAATTGGTAATTATAGCTGATCTAAACCATGATAGCTTACATACCAGGTGCATATAGGTAGGGCCTAATGTAAAATCCCAATCATAAGCCCACCTAAAACCACATAATTGCATGACACATAGAACCAGAGTGGCACTGACTGGAGACCAACCAGCCAACAACCTTCGATGTGGGGACCTGCAGCTCCAACGCTTGGTCTTCAACCTTCATCCAAGGATCGCCTCCTCTGCGTCAATCGAGGGATCCCCTCTACATGCTGATTATGAAAACAATTGTTGCTGATCAATCAACAAAACTAATCGTTGTGGATTTACTGCTGTGGGATTACCGCTGTGGATTATAAGACTTTGTTTTCCAAAGGATCACAGACTTTGTTTTCCAAGAGTTAACAGACTCAGTTTTCCGAGGGATTAAAAGCTTACCGCAATGGGATTACCTACGAACAGTATGGAAGTTCCAAAAACTTTATGGGATTATAATTTTTGATTTTTTCTTTTCCACTCGCCGGATTACTTCAAGATCAGAGACAGTTCAAGGTTTCCTTTCGTGTTGGACCCCATCCCCAACGACTGGCGATGGCTTCCAAAAGGGGGGAGATGTAGTGGACATGACCTTGTCCACTTTTAAGACACCTGTGTACTTTTGAACTGTCCAGTGATGACCTTTACTGACCTCTCAGTAAAGCAGGACATTTAACACAATTATTCCATTAGTTATAATCTGAGGACATATAGTCACTAAAAGAGACTATTTCTATATCTTGATTTTATTCTAATGTAATCAAGAATAACTTTTCTCATTTTCATGATATGTGCTTTTATGCTGTGTTATTCTGAAATGTGTTAATTACTGTCTTCACTGCTGTGTTTAAAGGTGAAGCCTTCGGGTCACAGAGACCGGACGGTTTTGTTTAGAAACTCAGAGACAGTCTGATGAGCAGGGCTCCAGCGTTATCTGTCTTTTTTCCTAAACATTTCTCTCTGCTGCTGGCTTGTAACCTTGGGTTTGATAAAGCAAGTGAACTCCTCTCTGTGTTCCTGCTTTTAAGTTCTAACTGTGCGGAAACGCTTCAGTCTTTGAATGGACAAAGAGTTTGAATGGACGGAGACCTGAAAGCTCTCTGCCTTGCAGCTGGTCAAGCTTGGTCAAGAGCCAAAGACTAACTTGTCAGCTAGAACTGATGGACGTCTCCATCCAGTTCCCCGAGCAAAAGCTCCAAAGTTCTTAATGAACTTCCTTTGAGAAACATCTCGTCTTGAAGTCAGCCAGAAGCTGCCACATGTTTCTGACGGCTGACGCGGATCCGAGGAGACGTTGGAAGTAAACGACCAGTTCAGACGTACGAGGGCCGGAAGGACTCCGTGCACCTGGGAGGCTGGCAATATCTTTATCAGACGCATCGTCAAAAGGTAAAGAGCGGTTTACAAACGTACCTGGGATTTAGCCGAAGTCGGATGGAATGTGTCATCTCTGGTTACACTCGAGATAAATAACTTAATCTCTCCAACCTCTTATTCCTCCTACTCTTTCCCCTCTCTATCTAAGCTGGAAACTATATTTTTAAGCTAAAAGAGCCCACAGACTAAATATGTTAACATCCAATATTTATGTCTGTTGTGTTGAATTTAAGTGTGCTGACGTATTTGAATTGAAAGAAAGTGAAATCATGTCAATCAAGTGTAATGGTGTTAATTTAGTTGATTTATTTTAAATAAATGATAGTGTCTCTTTGACATATCAAACTAAGTTAACGTGTCCATTGTCACTTAATGGCTCTGTTTATTTATCCATCATAAAGATCACAGAAATATTGGGTAAACTGAAAAAGAAGAGAATCCGTGAATTTACTATTCAATCTGAATAAGTAAATTAATTAAGGTAAAAAAGAGGTCAGTATTAAACTGACCCCCTTTAACCCCTTTACAGTCTCGCTGCACCATACCCGAGTTCGCCGAGATCATCGTTTCAAGATGGCTGCTCCTCGCATCAACAGTGAGTGAAAGAGTTACTTTTTACTCTTTTTCGCTGTTCTTTGTGGTTTACTCAGCCGTAACTTCACATTAACGCATTCAGGCACTGTAGTTATTCACAGTAATGATAATGATATGTTTAAACAGCCGCTGTGCGTCGACAACGGCTCGCTAAACGGCTGTGAGGCGGCATTGTTGTTGTTTAGCACAGTACTCGTTTTAGCTGTTCAGCGTTCATTGTTTATCATTAACTCAGTAACACATGTCGTACTTTACAGTGATTATTATACGATATGTCGCCTAATAATTAGAGGATGTTTCTAAGCTGTTTGTGTTTTCTAAAGAGCGTCGAACGTGATTGTTGTCGTGTTTGATGATGTAGCTGCGTCGGAGACCTGCAACCTCGTTGTTCTTTGTTCACCTTTACATGTGTTTTTAGCTAGTAAACTAATGTTTTGCACCATAAACTGATTTTAAAAGGTCTATCAAGATTTATCTTGGCTTGTCAGGGTGGGAATCCAGTTTAACAGAATCAATTATTTTGTTAAAAAAAAGTAAAACTTGAAACCCAAACCATCCTGTCGATCCACAGCTGTGTGTGTCTGTGTGTGTGTCTGTGTTGGGGGTGTGTGTGTGAGAGCGAGTGAAAATCGACCTTATTTATACTTATTATTGTGGGTTAGTTTTGTGTCATCTGTGATTTGTTGTTAACCATGTGTATATTTCTTTGCAGTTTGTCGACATGGAGATGAACATGTTCCTGGACCCGAGCAGACAAACCTGTTTCCCTGGTCCCTTGTTCCAGAGGAATGGTGACTCCTTGACATATTTTATGGATGAAAATTGAACTGTACAAGTCCAGTTACTGCAACTCAACGACTCTACAGCAGGTTACCTGTGCCTTGTTGTCATATGTTATTAAAAACAATTTGAAATAACAAATGCACAAATTCTTGTCTTACTTCACAATAAGTGTGGTTTTTCAGTAGAATAAAGGAAAGCAGGTAATGAAAAGAAACTACTTAGAATGAAAGTAAATTCAGTGTAAAAGAGGAACACCTCTGGTATTCAAACACGACAATTTGTCATGATGCACTGCAGTTTTTCATCAATATTTTTGGAAACCGATGTACTTGCAGAGAAACTAGTGCTCTCATGTTCTCATCGGGCAGAGTTTTAAAATTACTACATAGAAATGCTTTATTTAAGCACTGACTTTTAAGCAGGTGTTATTGTTGTGGGAAACTAAGTTTTGCAGCTGGTTTTTGAAGCTGTAAAATGTGTTTACCTATACCAGCTTATGTTTTTGGCGTGGTTTATCCACACAGATATAAATGACAGCGAGAGAGTGGCATGTCAGATAAACACATTTAATCAAAACAGCACTATAACAACACTAGAACATTTTTTGACAAGTTATGACAAGCTAATACAAGTACAGCATCCACACATCACAGTAACGAGTAATTTAGTCATTTTCATCCTGCCTTGGACAGCCGTTTGGGTGATCCTGACACACTGGTGAAGCCCCAATGCAGAGGTTATGCAGAAGGCAGGCTGCCATGATGACAATCATCACCACAGCATCAATTCGTTAGGCCAGGGGATGAAGGTGTGTCCCATTGTGCAAAATGGCCTTCAGTACTTCCATGATGATCCTGTGTGCTGAGGACTGCGAGACATCAAATTTGTCAGACATCTCCCTGAAGCTGTTCTGGTTGGCCATGTACCACAGGAACATCAGGACCTTCTTTTCTACAGGGACTGGTGCTGCACCTTGACAGTGCTCCTTCCTTATGCCTTTCTCCTGCAGCTGCATCATTACAGATGTGAACTGGGTCTTGTTGACTCTGAAATGACGCACAAACTTGTTGTCATCCATGTTCAGCATCACCTCCAACAGTCTTCATGATTATTCCATGTGTCCGTAGGTTTGTGTGTATCAGCAGCATCCTAAAATACAAAGAAATTAAATTGTTTTGTTACTATGGACCATATGAGTCTGAAATAAAGTTTTGATTGATTGAAGTTTAATAACAATTTTAACAATAAACCATAAAAACGTCTGCTAATGGATTGAGGTAGTAAAAAGAAAAGAAAAACAATGTTCAGCACTTTCTGACTTTATTTATCTAATGATAACTTCTGTACTGCTGCTATAATCCTAAAAGAGATCGAATTAAAACTATAAAGTAGATGTAAGAGCCTCAAGACCATAATTAACAAAAATAAGCTTATTTATAAAAAAAATAAAAACTACTGGTTAAAACAACATACCTGGTTAACATTTCCAGAGCCTCAGAATTGCTTTTAAACTTCGCTGCTGGTCTGGAAACCTTTTTATAATCCAACAAAGCAAGAACAACAACAGCTTCGTAGCGGGCGTCCATCTTGTTTTCGTCATCCTGCCGACAAGCTAACTGGAACGCATTTAACTCGGTGATGACGTCATTCCAGGTTGGTAATTTCGACCTCCGAGGCAACTGGAACGCAGCATAATATTAGTGTGTGTATCTAGTTGTGGACAAAAAGGTTTCAGTGTGTAGCAATATGGATGCAGCAAAAAAAATCTATTTTTTAAAGAATCAAGATTCTTAGTCCTGGCGATTCAGAATCTATTCTAAAAGCCCCAAAATCGATTTTAAAACTTTTTTAAAATTTTATATTGTATTTTTACCGCTCCTGTGCATTCGGCCGCTGTAGAATTTTGGCCGTGTAGGGCCACCGTAGTTAGTTAGCCAGGCAGCTCCCAATAGAGCCTGCTAGCAAGGAGGGAGACAGCATGTTTCAACTTGCTCCTTCATCTTTAAAAATCATTTTAGATCCTACTATGTTCTGGGGAAGACAGAGCTTAACAAGACATTGGTAACTGTTTCAGGACATTTTCAACACCCCCACTTCCACGTTAGCATACGGCGCTAGCATGCTAACGTTAGCATACGGCGCTAGCATGCTAACGTTAGCATGCGGCGGCTAACGCACGGCTATTCGTATTTCCAGGATAGAAATGCCCATTAATGCACTAAATCACCAAACTGTTTTTGACAAACTAAAGTGATATCCTTCAGATTCAAAAAAGTCTTCTGCTTCCATTTTAAATGACAGACAAGAGGACAGTAATGATGGGTTTATAGCTTCAGTGTTATTGTAAGATAGCAAAGGAGGTCTTAATTGTGTCATAAAAGTGCGTCCAGAAAATTACTACAGAAATCACTGTACTTCGGCATGTAGCAGGAAAAATGTAAAAAAACTATTTCTTTAAGCTACTGACTTGAAAAAAGCATACTAAGTATGTTTATGTGTGTTGTTTACTATATGAAATTCTTGTTATATCGATTTTTTCAGATTTGATTACATTTCTCCTTTAACGCACAAACACTAAATCTGACTGAAAAACATTAAGATCACATTAAACTGCTACACGCTTGCACAGGTTTGTATTAAAGCCCGACCGATATGGAAATATTGAATATTGCCGATACCAATATTGGGAGATATAGGCGACCGCCAATAACCCATTATAATGGGTGAAAAATGTTGAGCTTTGTCCACCCCCAAGAATCTAAGAAAACAGAGCGGGCTTGTTTAATTAGCACAGCTGTTAGCAACCTTGAAGCTAAGCTAATCAGATCCACTCTATACATAGGCCTTCGCTAGGTTATCTAAACATTAGCTTGCTAACGAGGCACGTAGCACGTGTCGAAGTAAAAAAAAAATTAAAGCATGTGGTAAATTATTCTGTATGCAACAGGAAGCTAACATAAAGCTAACTGCTAATAGCATTAGCTATCTGTGAGGGGCAATTAGTTTTTGTTTGCTACAGGCATTAACTACCGGTACTAATTCATTCAGTCCTGAAATAACACAAAGTAGCTATAATGTAGGGCAAAAATGATGCAATTGACGCTCCGGTGAAACATTATAGCTAATGTTAACATGAGCACACAAAACTGTTATTTTACCAGCAAGTACAATAAAAACGGAATCAAATTTGAGCACTTAACATATGTCGATAAACTGTTCAACCAGACTGACCTGATTTCAGCACTTCGTCACAGTAATGAGATTTGCAGCAAACAGTCAGGAGAAACATGCACTGGGTTCACAGTTCTTAATTTTTTTTCTTTTTCTTTGTGCCACCAGGCAGGTGTTCACTGACAAGCCCCGCCCCAAACCAGTAAAAACATGTAAATGAGAGTTGTCTCCACTCAGAGCCATTAGTAAAGTAGCTACTCATTTTGAGTAGTTTACAATTCACATATTGTTTAATAATGGTCCCGCCTTTTGCAAAATAACAAAAAGATTAGTAATAATAGCTTGACTTATTATGTAAAAGAAAATTTGGGTTTACAGTGCAGGTTGGAAATCTGAGAATTCATTATTGTTGATTTGTTTTACAGATCAGTTAAAATACACTCACGCTACACTTATCGCTCCCTACTTCATCTGTGCTGAATGTGAAAGTGAAACTTAAGTGAACAGTCATGACTTGAAAGTAGTCTTCATACCCCTCTGCTGGATACATTGTACAAGTACAGCTGGTTCCAGCATTTTAGGGGTGAACATTAGAAGTGTTTATATCGGCTGTTAATAGGAACATTGTCGCCGATACCTATGTAGGTCCCCAAACGCATGTATTAGCCAAAATTATTGGCCTTAATGATATATCGGCCGGGCTCTAGTTTGTATTAATTTTTATTATTTTGTGTAGCCTAACCTCTATAACCACTGCATTAAAACCATCAACTGTAAAAGAAATTTGTTCATCAATCAATAAAACACTGCACGTGGTAAAATAAAATATATACACCTCAGATAATTATTTTCAGCTTTGACCCATGTTGTGTCACATAGCTCCTACCTTGTATGTTTAACTATTCGTACTTTTAAGACTATTAATTCTTTCATGTTCAGAAGAAATGTTGTAACACAAAGACTGTGTGCGGGCAGGGGAGCAGGAGGGACCTAAAGCACCGCATGCTAGTGCACAGACTCTGGTTCCAAAAGTACAACATGGCAGCTCCCACATCTTGTTGATTCTGTTCTCAATAATGGCAGAAGGCAGGAGGGTGTTACTTGTCTTTTTTGTTTTCTTTTTTGTTTTCTTTTATGGTTGATGATTAAGATTAAGATTGGTCTTCGTAAGGACTGCTGGTCCTGACAAGATTGGCAATTATACCAGAAAAGGTCCCAAAAGATGAGACAAACTACTATACACACACAGGTTCAACGACCTCGTCCTTCGCCGTGTGCACAAGATGAGTGACGGTAAACTGATGATGGCTCTCCAAATGGTGCCAGATGTTTGTGTGTGTGTTCAGTGTGTGTGTCGGTGTGTGTCTGTGAAGCAGGTGAATGTAAGCAAGCTGTGGGTCTGGCATGAGTTGGAGTAAATGAGTTGCAGCAAAGCAGAACCTCTGCCAGAACCATTACACATACACATCAAACCCATCCTTACCTCCTCCTTTACACACACACACACACACACACACACACACACACACACACTCCTTTACACACACACACACACACACACACACACACACACACACACACAGCAGTCCAGTGAGCTCTGCGTTTCAAGCTGGATAACAAACAGGTGTTAACGTCAGCCTTTCCTGCAGTTTGTCTGAACCTCTCAGCTCTGCTGTGATCAACTGCCTTGCTGTTTCTATCTTTATTTCACTTTACATGCCCACAAGCTAAATTCAATGTGACATACTAAACAATTATTTTGCACTGAACAACTTTTGTGGAAGCGTTAGCCGTTAGAAAATAACATTTCGTGTGATTTATAAAGGTAGGATTTCACAGTAAACTGACAGAACCTTAAAAGAAAGTAAGCTGAGCAGCACCTTCAGATGGCTGCGTGGTCCCTCAAACCGCCAGGTGTAGGTGATGAAAACCCAAAAGTGTGAAACCATAAAAAAATCGCTTGCCAGCCAACGATGATACAATAACGATGAGTGATTCCGAGTGTTGATTGAAAAGCAATCTCGTCTTATTGTAAGAACGTTGGATGCTGAAGGAGTGGCTGCATCAAGCTGAAAAAATACCTGACCTCACAATAAACCCAGCTTTGGTAAAAGCTAAACCGTAAAATATGCATCCATAACTAGGCCTGTCACGACAATAATAATTTGGCAATAATTAGTAATTATTGTCAAATTTAAAAAGAAATGCTTAATTTGTTTTGTGTGTAGTTAATTTTTTCGACCACCCGATGGCAGTACAAGACTGTTTGAACTGAAGGATGGATAGTGAGGGAGAGACCAACGTACCTCTTTTTAAGAAAAATGGGAGGGAGGCCCCTTGACGTGACATGGGCCGTCTCTCTTCAGTTCTCAAAATGGCGGATGCTTGGTGTGGTTTGAGCTCTTTAGCATAGCATTTATCACACAAACATTTTTAATTTTAAAAAATCAGTAAACAAGTTTTCAGCTTCTTTTTGCAAAGAAAAACAACTTTTTAGACAAAGACACGGGTTTCATCTGTGAATTTTGGAGATTCTACAAGACGGAGGATTTTTTCCGAGGACGGCCTGTTAGCTTAGCTCGTAGCTTAGCCTCTCAGCTTAGCTGCTTTTAACGATCCAAAAGGGTAAATGAAATGAAAAAGTGTGATTTTGGATCGTTAAAATGGATTTAAAAGAGAAAGGGAGGGGTCAGTGACAAGCACCAGAGTTGAGCTTTTTGTCATCCAGGGTCTTCAGTAGAAAGAGAGAGACACGAAGAAACGATAAAGCCGATAAATGAAAATGAGGTTGATAATTTTCATTTATCATGCAATTAATTGATTTATTGTTTATCGTGACAGGCCTACCCATGAGTCATAAAAAGTGTAAACAGCAGTGGAAAAGTTGGCAAGTGGGCAATGTAGGACAAATAATTAGAGACAAAAATAAAACATTTTCTCTATGAAGTCACTGATATCTTTCAAAATCAGGTTACTGTACACCGAGAGCCACAACAGGAGCAAAGGGATTTTCATGAACATATGATATCTTTCAAAATCAGGTTACTGTACACCGAGAGCCACAACAGGAGCAAAGGGATTTTCATGAACATATTCACCCCTCACTGAAGACATGCACTGTTGTTTTACCTGCAGAATCACCGTCAAATGATTGTTATCTGAGTGCTCTGTATGACAGACTGAACCCTCGCCCTGTCACAGCTGACACTTCTGTGTATGTCCACCTTGTTTTATAGCGTGCTCATGAAAACAACTGAGCACGGTACCGTCATGAGAAAAACAAAGCGCACTTGTGGTCAACTGTAGGGTTGACAATACATTCATCAGGACATGACAAAAACCAGAGTCTAAAGTCATTGTTGTCAGAAGCATCTGTAATGTGTGTGTGTGTGGGGGGGCACACTGGTGGAGGGTCTGGGAGTCCTCCCAGATAAATTTTTGAATAAATTAGATGCAATTTCCTCCATTCTAGTGTATTTTAATGGCTTGTTAAACATCTTTACCAACATTTGAAAACACTTGATTCAATAACTATTATAGAGAGCACAGCACAACATGTAGCCTGACCAACAGCTCCCCTTGTATGAATAGAGAACGCTCCGCTTCCCCACACCATCACCCCAGTCAACAACTGCCAGATCTAATGTAGCATTAAGCTAGCAGTGCGCAATACAGACGTGCTAGCTAAGATGCTACAGATGTCGCACTCCACTTCTCTCACGCATCGCGGGTTCGGATGTTGTCAGTCCATACAATGGGCGCTATCAACTGTTATCATCCCCATTTGTAGCGGCGAATAGGTCACAATCTACCTACTAGCATGTTTAACAGAACGTTCTCAGCGTTGTTATCGCTGTGAGTAGGCAGCGTGTTTCCGTAAACCCGGAAGTGTTGTGTTTTTGTTTTTTTCAGCTTATGTAACCGTTTTCCTAAACCTAACCTTAAACCTGACCCAGAGGACCAACCCTAAACCTAACCCCCTTACCCTTGTGCCTAAACCTAACCAAGACCCTAAACCTAACCCAAGACCCTTTACTCTAAACCTAACCACGTAGCTAAAGACGGAGCCTGCTGTCATCGCTAACGGTGACAACGTACCTTTAAACCTCCTAGGAGGTACAGGAGGGGCAATCTGACCGCTACGATTGGGGATGATAATAACTGATAAGGGCCATTTAATGGTTGATGACATCCAAAGCGGGTGAAACTTGTCTGCAATAATGTAGTGCTAAGCTAGCCTGCAGCACAGTGGTGTCTCCCACTCCTGCCCCCACCCCGTCGACCAAAACCTCCAAAGAAATGAGCGCACTGCAAACGCAGGTGACCTAGAGGAAACACTGCATGTGGTGTAGGGAGTTGTTGTTGGTAACCAGGAAAACCCGGAGTGGACTTTTAGTGGTTTGAGTATTCTCTTACTGATCAAGTGGAATGGATTAGTTCACATAGCAATAGAAACAGAGCTGGGTGAACTAATATTTTATAGTAAATGTGTGTGTGGGAGGGGGTGGGGGGTCTAAATGAGTATTTTTAAAAGGTGAGGGGGATACGTCCCCTTCACATGTAATTGTTATGAAACCTATTAAAATTATTCTTCTCTAACCCACAGTGTACAAAAATACAACCGATTCCATGGTTATTTAAGAAATATGAAGCCAAAACCCCAGGCCATGATTCAACATTTGGAGAACCTCTTTAGCAGCAATAACCCTCTGTAGTTTTTTTATTTTTATTTTATGTGTCTCTCACAGAGTTGTGGAGGAATTTTTGCCCACTCTTCTTTCCAACATTCTTGTTTGGTTCTAGAGTCCTTTGGACAACAAAAGAGCTCAAAAGAGTCTCCAGCTACAAATACCTGGGTGTACACATGAATGATAACCTCAGCTGGAGCAATAACACCACCAGCCTGATCAAGAAAGGTCATC
>JBBPBX010051288.1:0-24634 GCA_038048925.1 Garcialebias charrua | reverse complement strand
GGTCCCAATACAGAGCCCTGTGGCACTCCACATGAAACACTACAGAGTCCAGATCTTAAATAATCTATTTGTACAAATTGTTTTCTGTCATGCAAATAGCTAAGTATCCACTGCAAAGCAGGTCCTCTGATACCATATTTATCCAATTTTCCAAGTAGAATAGTATGGTCAATTGTATCAAACGCCTTTTTTAGATCAACAAACACACTAACACAATATGATCCACTGCTGCAGTTACATATTCCGTCAACTCCATAAGAACTATGGAAGTTGATTTATTTGATCTGAACCCATACTGACTGTTACTTAAAATGTTATGTTTATCTAGAAAAAGGTCAAATCTAAATACAAATAAGTTTTCTAAAATGTTTGAGAATTGTGGCAGCAATGAAATAGGTCTGTAGTTGTTGTATAGACACCTGTCACCATTCTTAAAAAGAGGAACCACCTTAGCTATTTTCATTCTGTTCGGAAATATTCCAGATGAAAATGACAAATTACAAATATATGTGAATGGCTCGATAACATAACTTATGATTTCTTTTATAACCATCATGTCCATATCTTCACAGTCTTTTGATCTTATATCAGCAATTTTTTTGACTACCATCAGTATTTCTTCCTTTTCGGTTCCCTTTAGAAACATGCTATTTACACTACTATTAATGGAATGACCTGTATTTGTGTCCAATTTTGGTATTTTAGCAGCAAGGTTAGATCCAACTTTCACAAAAGAATTGTTAAATCCATTTGCGATTTCACTTTCATCGTGGATTTCCACATTGTTTTCAACAAAACATTTCTTACATCCTGGAGACACTCCGTTGTTCTCCTACACTTACATTACCAAAACCTCTCTTTACTTGAGACATTTTATATATCCTTGCATACTATGAAAGTATTATGACTTTAGAAAGTGGCAGCTCAGCTAAAATGTATTTACAGGGGCCGGGGTATGGTCCAATGTGACTTGGTGGACAAGCCCCCCTAGTGGTCTGTATACTTTTTTTTGTTGTTGTTTTTAACACATCTCATTTTCAGTTGTTTTGGTGTTTTTGGTATTTGCAGCATGTTTTTTTTTTTGATTGTGTGTTTCTTCATTTATTTTCTGTGATTGAAGATTTATTTTCTGTTGCATTTGTTTTTTTGTTTAGGAGTTAGGATTATTCATGTGTTTGCAGCACGTTTTAACTGTTTGCTGTGCATTTAGCTGAGTGTAGCTTGTTTGCACCGGTCGTCCACCGTTGAGACGGGACTCCTCAGTGACTGACCATGAAAGATGTACCTCTTCTGGTGTAAGTTGAACTAGATTATTACTGAAGCTCTCATATTAAAAATCAAAGCACCACCTAGTGGTCAAATATAAAAATCTAACGTTTGGTAATAAAGGTAGCCTGGTTAGACCCTTGTCCTTCACTTTGCTTCGTACTAGGGTCTGGGACTTCTCCCATAAACAACGATTTCTCCGGTCGATTTTTGACCGGACCAATCAGAGAACAGAAGGCAGAGTTTTGTTAGTTTAGCCTGGCGAGGTCCAGGCTATTCAGATAAATAGCTCAGAAACCACTCGGTGGATATTTTTTCTGCTACCAGTGTGTAATTATGTCTTTAATTTACTGACTGTTGGCCTGGATGAAACATTTGAGATAAAATTTGATTTTTTATAATTTATTTTCGTAGCGCACCCGAGGCTGTTTGGAAAACGTCAAACCGAAACCATTTAAATCCAGCAGATTTGACCATTTCGTGAATCGATTTAGGAACTGTTAAGCTCAGGAACCCTTCTGATATAACGTCAGCTAAGAAATATATTTTTTCTCAGCAAAGAAATAATAGTTTTTTACCTTCATTTCTTGAAAATTCCTTCGTGGCGGCAGTCATTTTAACTGACGACGTCAGTCGACGTCATTCAAAACTCCGCCTTCTGTTCTCTGATTGGTCCGGTCAAAAATCGACTGGAGAAATCGTTGTTTATGGGAGAAGTCCCAGACCCTAGTACGAAGCAAAGTGAAGGACAAGGGTCTGGTTTTAACCAGGCTATAATAAAGGTACAAAGAAAAAACATTACTGAAAGGAATGCATTATTTTATATGAGATTAAAAAAAGACAAAACAAAGGTTATTATTCAGTTAAACTGCTTTTCTCTGATGTGGATCCTCATGTGTGTGTTTAAATTTGACTTCTGTCCAAACCTTTGTCCACAAAGATCACAAGCAAATGCTTTCTGTCCTGTGTGAACTATCATGTGTTTGTTTAAATTTGACTTCCGTCCAAACCTTTGTCCACAAAGATCACAAACAAATGCTTTCTGTCCTGTGTGAACTATCATGTGTGTGTTTAAATTTGACTTCCGTCCAAACCTTTGTCCACAAAGATCACAAACAAATGCTTTCTGTCCTGTGTGAACTATCATGTGTTTGTTTAAATTGACTTCTGTCCAAACCTTTGTCCACAAAGATCACAAACAAATGCTTTCTGTCCTGTGTGAACTATCATGTGTGTGTTTAAATGTGACTTCTGTCCAAACCTTTGTCCACAAAGATCACAAGCAAATGCTTTCTGTCCTGTGTGAACTATCATGTGTGTGTTTAAATGTGACTTCTGTCCAAACCTTTGTCCACAAAGATCACAAGCAAATGCTTTCTGTCCTGTGTGAACTATCATGTGTGTGTTTAAATGTGACTTCCGTCCAAACCTTTGTCCACAAAGATCACAAGCAAATGCTTTCTGTCCTGTGTGAACTATCATGTGTTTGTTTAAATTTGACTTCTGTCCAAACCTTTGTCCACAAAGATCACAAGCAAATGCTTTCTGTCCTGTGTGAACTATCATGTGTTTGTTTAAATTGACTTCTGTCCAGACCTTTGTCCACAAAGATCACAAACAAATGCTTTCTGTCCTGTGTGAACTATCATGTGTGTGTTTAAATGTGACTTCTGTCCAAACCTTTGTCCACAAAGATCACAAGCAAATGCTTTCTGTCCTGTGTGAACTATCATGTGTTTGTTTAAATCTGACTTACATCCAGACCTGTGTCCACAAAGATCACAAACAAATGCTTTCTGTCCTGTGTGAACTATCATGTGTGTGTTTAAATTTGACTTCCGTCCAAACCTGTGTCCACAAAGATCACAAGCAAATGCTTTCTGTCCTGTGTGAACTATCATGTGTGTGTTTAAAGTTGACTTCTGTCCAAACCTTTGTCCACAAAGATCACAAGCAAATGCTTTCTGTCCTGTGTGAACTATCATGTGTCTGTTTAGATCACCCTTTCTGTTAAATCTTTTCCCACAGTCTTTACAACTAAATGAGGTCTGTCTTGACTGTCTTTTCTCGACTGAGCCTCCAGTTTTCTTCACTTCAACACATTCCTTGACAACCGAACAACTTGAAGACGTCACTGACTGACTTGTCTTGTGAAATTGTTTCCCACGCTCAGTGAAGCTGCAAGATTTGTTGACAGTGTTTACGCCTGACTCAGGAGCTCTGCTCTTCTTCCAGTCTTTGTCACCGTCTTCAGGTTCTGACCCAGAGTCTGATAAGTCTTTTAGCTGAGAGTCAGAGTCATTCACATCATCACCTTCATCATCCTCACTGACTTCAGTCTCTGAAGAGCTGCAATCATCTCCATAAGTATTTAGATCTGGGTTCCTGGTAGTCTCTGCTCCTCCACAGTCCTCTCCACCAGTTGATGCTTTCATCTGGTCAGCTGAACTGCTGGTTGGAAGATCTTCCTCTTTTACTTGGTGCTGATGAAGCTGTAAAAATAGATGTTTCTCTTCATCTTCCTCACTCTTCAAAGGAACAGCAGTGAATGCAAACCCGGGGTCATCAGTCTCTGTTTTCACACAAAACTGCTCTCCCTCTTGACTGGTCCACAGTTCCTCATCTTCCTCCTTTATGTTGAGGGTCTCTGGATCCTGTTGATCCACCCCAAGCATCTGTACTTCAGGAGCTTCTTTAATCAGAACCATCTGCTGAACATCTGCAGGGACCACAGAAAACGTGAACATCAGGCACAATTATAACTTTAAATTCACACATACAGCGATGCTTGAAAGTTTGTGAAGCCTTTAAAACTTTATAAATTTCTGCATAAAAATGACCTAAAACATCATCAGATTTTCACACAAGTCCTAAAAGTAGATAAAGAGAACCCAGTTAAACAAATGAGACAAAATATTATACTTGGTCATTTATCGAGGAAAATGATCCAATATTACATGATTTTTCCTGAGATTTGTCAAGCTGTTTTATCAGTAATGCACAAAAATAAATTAAATATTGACGAGAGCATGTACTTCCGGTTCCGGCGAGCTGACGAACAGCTGCTCCCTCTGGTCTCTCTGTAGTCTTTATCATCAAACTGACCCGTTTTTTTGAATTGGACTAAAGTTGGTCCACCTTCCAACTGACTCAGAGAGCCGAACTGGACCGTCCCAAAAAAAAAAAAAAAATTCCGGCCCAGGACCGGCCGCTACACTCCACCGGTCATTCTGAGCGCATCTTGCAAGCCAGGTGAGTCCTCGAGCTTGGGAGCCGTCCCACGAAGCCCCAGTGTTTCTTTGCCACTCTCACTGGATCCAAACTGAACTTCCCATCTGGATCTGTGGTTCTCCTGGTTCAAACAAGATTCGCAGGGAAGTTTTATGCTGACTTTTCTGCTGCCCTTTGTTTGTTTGAATTGGCCTCGTGGCGTGGGGGGAAGTGTACCTGGTCGAACCTGTGCCCCAGGACCAGAACTGAACCAAGTTGGCTGTGGGGGACTTCGTTCTACATTAAAGCCGGTCTCACCACCGTGGGAACCGCTGCTCTCACCTGGAGTCACTGGAGGTGACGCCGGCTGCTTTGAAGTGCTGCTGAAACTGAACAGGAGCAGAGATGGGCAGTAACGACTTCAGCCTCTTCGTGGGAAGGTGGCCTTTCGTGCTATGGTGACCGGACGAGCAGAGTGACGTGAAGCGCGGAGTGGCTGCAGCTGCACTTTTTTTGGTGCTTGTTTTCCTGCTGCTGCTCCCTGCTGACCTGAAACAGACTTGGACCATGCCTTTAATTTCAGGAGGATCTTCTGGCAGTTCACTCTACTATCCATCCATCCATCCATTTTCTTCCGCTTATCTGGGGTCGGGTCGCGGGGGTAGCAGCCTAATGGTACATCCAGACCGAACGCGATTTCAACTGCAAAAAAGCTCTACACGCACGCAAGTGGACGCACTTTGTGTCCAGACCAAAATGCCAGAAACGAAACTGCTGCGAAAACTGCTGCGCAGGGTTGCCAGATAAGAATTAATGAATCATCTAGTACTGTTGCTTATTTTTTATTTTTTTTACCCAAACTGTCATATTTGCTGCGTGAGGGTCTGATAAGATTAATAGTGTGTTGAGTTTAGTGAACATTTGCACTGAAAAGGGGTAAAAAAATAAAATAAAATTCATGTTTATCTGGCAACCCTGCTGCTGCGGGGTGTGTGGGAGGAGCTTACCGGTGTACCGAGTCGTCAATGCACTCCGCGAGGCGAGGAGCTCTTTATTTCTGTCTCTGTGGAGCAGACTTGACTGGTCGTGAAGGAATTGTCGCGAACACACAGCTACAATGAGTTTCTCTTCCATATTCCATGACTCCGCGGGTTTTTTCTGTGTTCCACAAACAATACGTCACATGCGCAATGGTTTCCGCGTCACTGGTTTCCGCGTCACATAGGGACTCTCCCCCTGACCCCCTCTCTTCTCCCCCGACTCTCCCTGATTGGTTGACACACCAACCAATCGGGTAGAGTTTGAGCGGCGTTTGAAAGTTTGAACGGCGAAATCTTCAGCATGTTGGAGGCGTGCTTTGGAGGTTGACGCGGGTTCACGTGCACGGAAATCGCTCTCCAGCACGCTCAACACGCACGCGACGTGACGCAAGACGCCAGGAGGCGCCTGGAGGTGCGTCCCCCATTGACTTTGCATGTAAACTGGACGCTCCTGCAGTTGAAATCGCGTTCGGTCTGGATGTACCATAAGTACTGCCTAAGAGTTCACTCTACTATTTGCTGCAAATTATTTGTTTCTATTCGTTGATTCTGGGTCCAGCTTCTGTCCCCCATGGCCACATCCATTCTTATTCACAAGGGGGCTGGGGTCCCCCTCAGCCCAATTCAAACTGTAGTTGGGCCTCCACAACGGATTTGTTTGCCCATTTAACTTGTGACGCTTTATGGTCTGAGACTTTTCTGCACCATTCATATTATTGCCATTATTTTCAGATCTCAGACTATCTGGAATCACTGAATCTTATTAACACATCTGGATCTGCCCATCACTGCAACTTTCACTGTTTTTAGGTTCTGAATGATCGTGTCTTCATTAATGTTTCTCATGGTTCAATTATGGGGGCTAAATGTCACACTGTTAACTCCTGTAATTACACATCAGTGACAAAGAAGTCAAGAAAATGTCTGATAATAATGTTATTGATCTCAGGGATTCAGCCCCCCCCCCCCCCCACTAACTATAGTACACCAAATGACTTTAAAAATAAGTCTGGTCTTCGTTTCCTGCATGTAAACACTCGTAGCCTTCTAAAAAAAACTTCAGGTCAGTTCTTCTGGGGCAGATGTGATCTTCATCTCTGAAACTTGGCTCAACAAATCTGTTCTGAATAATGATCTGGTAATCAATGGATTTAAGATCTATCAATGTGATAGTGGAAAAAAGGGGGGGGTGGAGTCGCTATCTACATCAGAGATTCTTTGGCTGCCAGTATTGCGTCTAAAAAAACAATCCCAAACCAGTTTGAGGCTTTAGATGTGAACATCCCTTTGAAAGGAGGTCAGATCTTATCTGTAGTGGACTGTTATCGTCCCCCCTCCGCAACACCCGAGGCTCTGTCCTCCCTGACAGAATTCATAGGAAATTTAAAATACAATGAAATTTTGGTGGCAGGAGATTTCAACATTGACTGGGATAAGTCGACCCCCCTCTGTGATAAATTCAAGGAATGTTGCCTATCTCTCAATCTAACCCAACTCTAACTCTCCCACTAGACCAAACAAAAATTGTCCTGAAGAATTTTCCATCTTAGATCTGTTTCTAACAAATATGCCTCACAAATTCCCTGGTACAGGTGTATTTGCTAACATTCTAATGCCTCTTATCAACAGGTCCTGTTGGCGCTCGTTCGGGCTCGTTCGTAACTAGTTAACAACTAGTTATGGAGTGTACCCACAGGGTCCTGTTCACGAGAAACCGGTCCTATTTTGGTGCCTGCCTCAACTAGGTACAAAGTACCAGTTCTCATGGGTCCAGTTATGACATCAGCACAGTGTGGTCACTGATTGGTCAGGGGGCGTAGTCCTAGGTCGGAGGGCGGAGATTCAGTCTTCTCCAGTAGGTGGCGGTATGCACCTGAACGTTGTTTGCAATCCGCCAAGAAGAAGAAGAAGAAGAAGAAGTCTTCCAGGAAATGCAAGCTGCCATGCTGCCAAAAATCGAGAACAACAAGTCGGAGGAGCACTTCTCTTCTGGAGTCTATAGTAGATGGTGAGTGTTTTATAACTTTAAACATATTTCCAGTGAGTCATGCAACTCTCTGAGCGTTTTTGGACTGAAAAACCACCGGAGACTTCAGCAACAGCCGAGAGGCTTTTCTGAAAAAAAAAAAAAGATGGAGGGAGGACTCGGAGCGGCCCCTTTCTCTGAAGAAAAATACATAAACAATTATTTAGCTGTCAATTATAGCATAGGTGTGTCTCAGTCTAACGTTTTCTTACTAAAAACGTGATTTAATAATCTGCTGTAAAGATAGTTTGGCGCTTGGTGCTGTTGCACGCGCGTGCGGGACGACAACAACAAGGAAGAAGGCATGCGCTCGTTTATCTTAAATTTAACAACAAAAAAGCTCCTAAAGAATTGTTTCTTAGCTGTAAATTATAGCAGAGTTGCGTGTCAGTCTATCATTTGCTTAATAAATGCACTTTAATGGTCAAATTCACCGGGGTGGTGCAGCTGTTTTTGGTTTAGTCTAAATGGAAACGGTTATATCTGTCCAAAAATGGTTTATAAATATGGGAAAAATTCGATAAATATGTCACTTTGGCCTATAAGTCCCAGGGCATGTAAATTTTGTTAAAAACAGAGACTTACAGGCAGAAATATACAGTACAGCTGTTATTATTTTCCCCCCTCTATTTGAATTTTGCATGTGTTCAATGATGAATTATTTTAAACTATTCTGGTTTCAAGTTTCAAGTTTTTTGTTTGCCATTAGAGTTATGTTGTGTGTGTGAAAAGTTAAATAACTATTTGCCGTGGGTTAGATTTAAATAACAAGTAGGTCAGTGCTTTTTATTGAGGCAAGAAGCAACTTGATGTATCCAGCATACAAAAATAGTTATAAAACTACATTTACTACCAAACTTTAGGAAGAAAATTACAGTAATTTATCACTTTACTATTAGTTGCTCTGAACTGAAATACAATGGTTCCAGCTCAGTGTTGTAGTAGTATTAAAAACATTGTAATGGCATTAAATTTATATTAATAGCTATTAGAATTAATTCAAGAAATTCTGTATATACACTATCTTAACAAATGAGGCTCACACTGTTACGTCGTCATTACTTGGCATCAATGTTAACTGTACTTTGTTTCTGTTTTTGCACTCTTTTTTTGATGCAGACAGTGTCCATGAAGAAGAAGAAGGCTCTTCAGATTCTGTTTCTGACTCTCCAAGCCTTCCCACTTCAAACCCTTCCCCGACCACTGAATCTCCAAGTACAGCTTCAAGGAATTCTACATCCACTCCGCCGGTCAACACGCAGCAGAAAGGCCCCACCCAACACCCCTTACTAGGTATGAAGCAGCACCAAACGTGTCTAACATCACGTTGATAGTAATTTTGTGTTGTGTTTACTATTTTCTTGTAAAACAACGTACATGTAGTAAAACTACATTATCAATTATTCAATTGTGTTAATGCTAAAATGTATTATTCATTTATTACTTTAACTTTCATTCATCAAGTTTATAATTCATATTATTCAGTGTGTTTTTTTTTGTTGTTTTATGATGGCCTTGTTCTTTTTCTAAATTCACACAAACTCTTGAAAAAGAATACATGTCATTTGTTTATACCCACTTGCTTACCACCATAAAGGTGCAAGATTGCTTTATGAAGAGAATCATATTCCTGATGTTACGATCTTTTTTCAAAATTAGCAGGAACTAAAACTTCAATAACGTATTTAAAAACTGTATCATTCTGTACTTCATTGTCTAACAGCCATTTTCTTGTTTGTTCTATCTAGGTCATAGAAAGCGCAAAGCGACAACTGTAGCTGAAAGCTTTATTACAGCTCAGACTGAACAGGAGGAGAAGAACCGGGCACAGCGAGAGGAACACTTCCGGTTAACCATCGAGGAAGCCCAAAAAGCACGTGAGGCCGCTGCTGCGGAGAGTCAACGTCAAGCTGACGCAGCGAGGGAGCAGGAGCAAGCCATTCTGAGGGAGGAAATGGCTTTAAGAAGAGAGGAAGCAGCACAACGAAGGCAGGAGGCTGACCAGAGGGCTGCTTTCAATCAAGCGCTCCTTGGGGTGCTGGAAACGGTTGCCCGTTCCATGGCAAACCGATAAGTTACGAGAGATGTATATTTCTAAACCTTAAAAAAGTTTTTTCTTGTTTTGTATGCCTTAATTTCTAATAAAAACACAATTGTAAGTTGTGCTTCCATCTTATCTTCAAAAGTGAAGCGCTTACAGCATTTTTGTTGTAAGTCAATAGTGTAGGATAAGCAAAGTAACTTTGTTTTTTTTTAACCTATAACGACACTGGTGAAGATTCTATGTTATCCTTTACATGTCAAATCCAAACCAAAATGGATAAAAAAAAAAAGACTTTCATTTGAAGTGAAGACATTTCGCTAATCATCTGAGGAGCAATGTCAATTTAATGAAAAATGGAGTGTGTGAATAAAGTTATAAAGCTGTGGCGTTCTGTAAGCTTGCAAAATGGAGATTGTTCGGCATGTGTCAATCTCCATAACCCAAGCTCACGGCAAAGCACAGCTTTATAACTTGAATCACACACACACACTATTTTTCATTAAATTGACAAAGGTCCTCAGATGATTAGTGACAGTTACAAATAAGGAGTAGCTTTTCTATTGTTTTGTTTTTTCTGTAATGAGTACTGGAAATTGTAGCCATAATACATTATTTCCATGTTTTGTAAATCAATCTACATAGCAGTACAGTTATAAAGGTGTAGGATTTGTGTAATCTGTTTATAATCATCCTCATTCAGGAGTTTCTCCATCATAGCATCTCAAACACCTGTGGCCTGATGTCCATCCTGTGGATCCAGCAGCTTCTGCAGCATGTTTACCCAAGGTCAAAAAATATCTCCGTGAGTTTGACTGGTAAAATGGAGCACAGCAGGATTTAAATTTAAAACACTATAGCCATGTTTTTCAAATCATGTAGTTTTTTAATGGATAGAGGATCAAATCGAAGTTAAAAAAGCCTAGCTTCCTCTTGCTAAACATCACTTCAATTGTTGAGATAATGTGCGATAGCTTAATTTAATAAGCTGCAAGGTTAAGCATAAACACTAAAAGGTTTTTCCAGAGTCCAATGTAATGTAGTTTATTAATAAGTAATGAACTATGCTATGCTATGGAAACTTCATTTAAACGTTCAAAAACTCTACTTTGCTCCAGACTGTTCAGTGTTTTGTGTGGATAAACGCAGCCTTTCCATGGTTCGGATTGCTGTTAAACGTCTGAACAGAAGTTCTCTTCGACGCCTGAAAATAACGTGTCTTCTGTGATTGAAAATCGCTTCCCTCCCAACTCTGCTCAGTTCTTCTACTCTTTGAAAAAGCAACAGGCAAAGCAGAACGTTGAAAAAAGCAACGAGGTCATCCATTTTGTTGTGTGTTGTTTTCCCCAGCTCTTCTTCTTCTATTGTTAGTGGTGGTTCGTAAAGAGCTTAATGTATCACTAGCGCCACCAGCTGGTTAGAAGCGTTGATATTAATGATCCACCCACTGCAGGAGAACTACCCGCCCACTGCAGGAGAACTTCACGCCCACCAAAGGGGTCCTAATGCGCGCATGGATACAGAAATAAACCGGTCCCATAGGAACTGGCCCAAACTAGCCACAATGGGACCTTACAGGAACCAGACCTGTTGATAAGAGGCATAAGTGATCACTGTGTGATAACAGCTCTTAGCACGATTAAACTTCCTCCTTCTAACCCAGAATAATTCAAAAAAGGGATTTGAAACATTTTTGTGAACAGTCATTCCTCTGGGATCTATCCCACTTTGATTGGCAACGTATTCTATTAATCAATGACGTGAACACCGCTTGGAACTATTTTCATAATAGTTTCATTTACTTTTGCCCTTTATCCACAGGGCCTGTTCGCGCTCGTTCGGTCTCCTTCGTAACTAGTTAACAACTAGTTATGGAGTGTACCCACAGGGCCTGTTCACGTGAAACCAGACCTATTTTGGGACCTTCTTGACTGGGGTACATAGGTCTAGTTCTTGTAGGGTCCAGTTATGACATCAGCACAGTGTGGTCACTGATTGGTCAGGGGGCGTATTCCTAGGTCTGAGGGCGGAGATTCAGTCTTCCAGGAAATGCAAACTGCCATCCCGTCAAAATCGAGAACAACAAGTCGGAGGAGCATATTTTTTAGAATTAACACAGGCTAATAATTATGTCACAACCGTGGTCAAACGCGGAGGTTCAGGCTTTTCTGTATTTGCTGGCCGATGAAAATAGTCAGAGGGAGCTGGATGGAGTGACGTGCAATGAAAAGATTTTTCAAGAGGTGTCTGCGCAGGTGAGTGTTTTCTAACTTTAAACATATTTCCAGTGAGTCATGCAACTGTTTCTTAGCTTTTTTGGACTGCGAAAAGACAGTTTCAGAGACTGGCTTCAGGCAACAGCCGAGAGGCTTTTAGGAAAAAAGAAAAAATATATATGGCGGAACGGCTCGTTTCTCTGTAATTTAACAAGAAAATCACATAAACAATTATTTGTTAGCTCGAAATTATAGCAGAGGTGTGTCTCAGTCTATCCATCCATCCATCCATCCATCCATTTTCTTCCGCTTATCCGGGGTCGGGTCGCGGGGGTAGCAGCCTAAGTAGGGAGGCCCAGACTTCCCTCTCCCCAGCCACTTGGAGCAGCTCCTCTGGGGGAATCCCAAGGCGTTCCCAGGCCAGCCGAGAAACATAGTCCCTCCAGCGTGTCCTGGGTCTTCCTCTGGGTCTCCTCCCGGTGGGACATGCCCGGAACACCTCACCAGGGAGGCGTCCAGGAGGCATCCTAACCAGATGCCCGAGCCACCTCAACTGGCTCCTCTCGATGTGGAGAAGCAGCGGCTCTACTCCGAGTCCCTCCCGGATGACCGAGCTTCTCACCCTATCTCTAAGGGAGAGTCCAGACACCCTGCGGAGAAAACTCATTTCAGCCGCTTGTATCCGAGATCTCGTTCTTTCGGTCACAACCCAAAGCTCATGACCATAGATGAGGGTGGGAACGTAGATCGATCGGTAAATTGAGAGCTTTGCCTTTCGACTCAGCTCTCTCTTCACCACGACAGACCGGTACAGCGCCCGCTTCACTGCGGATGCTGCACCTATCCGCCTATCGATCTCACGCTCCAGTTTTCCCTCATTCGTGAACAAGACCCCGAGATACTTAAACTCCTCCACTTGGGGAAGGACCTCCTCCCCGACCTGGAGAAGGCATGCTACCCTTTTCCGGCTCAAGACCATGGCCTCGGATTTGGAGGAACTGATCCTCATCCCGGCCGCATCACATTCAGCTGCAAACCGCTCCAGCGAAAGCTGTAGATCACGAACTGATGAAGCCAATAGGACCACATCATCTGCAAAAAACAGAGAAGCGATTCTAAGGCCACCAAAACGGATCCTCTCAACACCTTGGCTGCGCCTAGAAATTCTGTCCATAAAAGTTATGAACAGAATCGGTGACAAAGGGCAACCTTGGCGGAGTCCAACTCTCACCGGAAACGAGCCTGACTTACTGCCAGCGATGCGGACCAAGCTCTGACACCGGTCGTACAGGGACCTAACAGCCCATATCAAAGGGCCTGGTACCCCATACTCCCGGAGTACCCCCACAGAACCCCCCGAGGGACGCGGTCGAATGCCTTTTCCAAGTCCACAAAGCACATGTAAACTGGTTGGGCAAACTCCCACGCACCCTCCAGGACCCTGTTGAGGGTGTAGAGCTGGTCTAGTGTTCCACGACCAGGACGAAAACCACACTGCTCCTCCTGAATCCGAGGTTCGACTATCCGACGGACCCTCCTCTCCAGAACCCCTGAATAGACCTTACCAGGGAGGCTTAAGAGTGTGATCCCCCTATAGTTGTGTAGCCGAAACGGGTGTTGATAAAATAGGGAAACTTTAGTTTAAAAAATAAATAATCTAGTTTAAAAAATAAATAATCTATTTTTAATAAAAGAAAGTGAATTTGGTTAAAAACTTTACTAAAAAAATTACCCTTAAGGCACGTAGACCCGTTGCAGAGGAGGCTTGAGACAGATTCACACACACCAATTAAATTGCACAGTTGTTTGTTTAATAAAGTACTAAATTTAAAATACACAGTTTTAAAAAGGCAATTCTAGCTCATTTCTAGAAAAGTGCAATTCACATCCATATTCTAAAAACAGGAAGGAACTCATACACACACATACACACACACACACACACACACAAACAAGACTACTGTCACCGCCTGAAGAGATCCTTTTATCGATCAGTCCAAAGTCCGCCCTGGCGAAATCCGCTGCACCCAAAGAGACGTCACTCCAACCGACGCCTGTGTGAGTGGTTGAGCTGGCATCAGTCGGCTTCAGCTCGGCCCGCAGGACGCGTGACGTAGCCCACGCCACGCCGTCCAGACAGCGGGCCCCAAACAGTCCCAGGACCAGCCGGCAGGCGAGGGACGACCCGGATGAGGAGCAGAACCAGTCGGGACAGTCCAGACCGCCGCAGAACGGCCACGGACAACCAGGAGGTAGACGTTGTCACGGACAACAGGAAGTAGACGTTGCAAAGGACAAACAGCAGCGAACACCGAGCTGCTCCACCTCTAACAGGAGAGGGAAGCAGGAAGCTTGCAACGGTGGTCGCTAAAACAGTCCATAGCGACTGAAAACACCCAATTACGCCAGCGCGTGACACAGCAAGCCAACGCCGCCGGAAGGCGGATGACGTGTAACTAACCCTGAGAGCTGGGCCAGTTTTATACCGGAAGCCAGCCCCAGATTCACCAATCGCATCACAGCAACTGTGTGGTGCATTTAATGTCCGCAGGACATCTTGCCACATTCACCCCCGCAAACTGAATCGACGTCCCGTCGAAGACCCAGCCTGCCACCAGGGTCAAAATACAAAGGCATGGCACTCCAAACCCCGAGAGCCACTCCGTAACCAGCGCCACAGTAGAGGCATGCTGGTCTAGTTGGAGTGGCCCACGTGAATCCAGAGAATACCACTCCTTACCCAGGACCTGCACCACAGTAGAGGCACGCTGGTCCCTATTAAAAAATAAATAAATTACAAGCTTAAAAACAGGTGAACCGCTGCTGTTTGTCCTTTTCACACGCATACACATAATAAAAACAAAATCTTTCCTGCCTGGACAGAATACAAAAATACAAACAGTAGTGAAAAAGTCCCAGCCTCAAACTGCAAAAACTACCAAACAACGCCAAATGTAGCCGAAACGGGTGTTGATAAAATAGGGAAACTTTAGTTTAAAAAATAAATAATCTAGTTTAAAAAATAAATAATCTATTTTTAATAAAAGAAAGTGAATTTGGTTAAAAACTTTACTAAAAAAATTACCCTTAAGGCACGTAGACCCGTTGCAGAGGAGGCTTGAGACAGATTCACACACACCAATTAAATTGCACAGTTGTTTGTTTAATAAAGTACTAAATTTAAAATACACAGTTTTAACCCTTAGATGCATAAGTGGGGTCAAAAATGACCCCGAGGGTTGTTATTCTTCAAAATCTCTGAAACTAAACGTTTTTACTCTTCCATATTCCAGGTATTCCTCATAAAACATGTTTGTGACTTCAAGCCATTTGAATTTTTTTAAATGTTTTTATACATTTTCAGAAATTGCAGTTTTTGTGTCACTACCCCAGTTTTGCATGAGTGGGGTCAAAAATGACCCCAAGCATTTCCTATAGAATCTCAAGGGTTTGCTTTGGGAACCTTTGATTCTTACCAACTGTGACTGTCAAGATACATTTTCTGTCTCATTTACACATCTGATACCTGCAGTCTCACCACTAGGAGGTCAGTTTGACACAGCAGCATACATGTATGTATTATCTTCATTTACCAACTCCATGACTTTACTGATAGAATATCCTGTTGGTCAACAAAGTAGACACTCTTAGCTAACTACAAAATAATGTTAGTACTTAAGCTAGCTAACATTACACTAGCTTAGTAAGCCAGCTGATATTACTGGATTTGTTGGGTAGAAACTCACTGTATTCATAATTCCTTGTAACAAATGCAAACCTGTTGGATAACCTATTATATATTATTATATATATTATATTATATACATATTGTTTAAAAAATCTGTATGCCTCTTTTATGATTGTCTATTGTTGTTGCTGTTGTCCATTGTTGTCATAGTCCTTTGTTGAAACCAGGTCTCATGTTTGTCTGTTTTATGTTTTCTCATCTAAACTATCATGGCTATTTGGAGGACAGCGATACCCGAAGACCTTGCTCGAGATATGATCCTGAACGGATGGGATGAAGAGCCCATCAGTGGTACTGACTCGGGATCTGGCATCTTGAATATAGAGGATACAGATTATTGTCCACCTGGACATGTCAGGCTGTCTGGAAACCAACCTGCCTCTGCTGAACAAGATCAGTCAGACACGGAGGAGTCCTCTGAGACCTCCAAAGAGGGAATGGATATTGTGTCCAACAGAATCAGCCACGAGGGCTCTTACTAGTTAGAATTATCTCCCACTCAGGCTAAAACACCAAGCCACAATTTACTGAGAAGTCGGTCAGGGCCTGCACCTGGGTTTAGCACCATCTCTCAATAGATGCATGAAAGCTGTTTATCATTGATAGTACTATATATTAGAAGGGCAGCACGGTGGCACAACTGATAGAGCTGCTGCCTCTCAGCGAGCAGGTTCCGGGTTAAAATCCCGGTCCGGGGGCCTTCCTGGGTGGAGTTTGCATGTTCTCTCCTTGCATGCGTGGGTTTCCTCCGAGTACTCCGGTTTCCTCCCACAGATCAAAAACATGCATGTTAGGCTGATTGGTAACTCTGAATTGTCTCTAGGTGTGAGTGAGAGAGTGAATGATTGTTTGTCTCTATGTGGCCCTGTGATGGGCTTGCGACCCGTCCAGGGTGTACCCTGCCCCTCACACAAGCCGTTTACGCATTGGCCGGCCCTCCCCGGCTCTCCCAGCTTCTAACCCGGGTTCGGCGTCTTCGCATTTACCTTTTCCGCCCGGGATCCACCCTTGTTCTGGAACCATCTTCACCGTGGTTCCATCGAGCCGAGCCCGACAGGGCTAGTTTCACGTCATGTACTGCTCACATTTGATTCGTTGTTTGCAGCAGGGGCGGGACTCATTCAAACAACCTCAGCGCGAGGGTTGAATTTCATTCAAATTTAACTACAGAAACGAGAAACCCCTAAAACAATTGTTAGCTGAATTAGTGTTTCTGCGTTTGATTTTTGTTAATAACTGATCACAAATCAGCTTATGTTACAACGTAAATAACACGAAGCGCACACCCATTTCCGCCTTTCAGCGCGACCTGAATGTCATTAAACAGCATTAAACAATAACTAATATTGTCTAACTGTTGCGCGCAGCCAGGGTTTTAAAATATAACGAATAATCTCTAACTTTTACGTGCAGCTAAAATGTCAGGAGGAGTGATTGCTATATGAGCAAGTTAGACACCTGAAAATTCAGTCCGTCCGAATAGCACAACGCGTTAATGCGTTGTCGTTTTGACCGGGAGAAGTGGGTTCGCTTCCCGCCTGGGACAAAGTTATTTTACTTTTTTTTTTCTTTATTCACATTTTCTTTTAAATAAAAAGGAGTTTGTTAACCAAACAAACTAACCACTACTTATCCAATATACATGTCATTGTTGTTTTTTTTGTCTGCTTGTTTTGTATATAATGTATATAGAAATCTGTCATATCCTGTTGGTTTTGAACTGTCAACATCTGTTTACTGTGATTGTAGTTTTCTTTATTTTCTTTTTGATAAGTGCAAATGCCTATTGCCAATGTGACGTGTGCTGCTGACCACTTGACCAGGTCACCCTTGTAAAAGAGATCTCGATCTCAATGGGCTCTACCTGGTTAAATAAAGGTGATTGATTGATTGATTGATTGATATTAGAAGAGGTGTTGACATGAACAAACATGGAGGGAAGAAGAGTCGTAACAAGCAGAGGAAAATAGTGGAAAATTCTAAGCAAACAGGAGCTCATGGCCTTCATTGGAGTGACCATTCTTGCAGGAAGTGAGAAGAACTGGAATGTACCAATGTGTGTGCTCTTTGGGAGTCTTCTACACAACCCAAGGTACCCTGAACCTACCAACCAACATCACTGAAGCAACTGGAAGATGTGGAGTGACAAAAGTTGCAAACAAGTAACAGGAGAGAGGCACAGAGAGCCAACAGAAGAGAAAGAGGTGCCAGATGTGTCCAAGAAACAAAAATAGCAAAGCCACCAATTGGTGCAGGAAATGCAGTACTACAGTGTGCAATGGTCACAGCCAAAAGCAAATAGTTTGTGACAACTGCACACAGTGAATAGAGAAAATATGTTTGTGTGGGCACATGTGAGTGTACAGTGTTCTGGTTGTATGTTCATTCTCTTTTTTGTCCTTCAGACAGATGGACATTCTAGCAATAATTTTTGAAGATTTTTGATGTTATTTCGTGTGAAAAAATGTTATAAAAAGTTATGAATAACCATATTAAATGTCAAATCAGTCTTTTGTTGACCCAAATATAATAAATATAACTGCCTTTAACCAAAATTAAAGACATAATTTAAATTCATTGCAAAAACCCATTGATTCTAATTGGGGTCATTTTTGACCCCACTCATGGAAGAATGTAGGTATTGGAGGTTCATGCATCCAAGGGTTAAAAAGGCAATTCTAGCTCATTTCTAGAAAAGTGCAATTCACATCCATATTCTAAAAACAGGAAGGAACTCATACACACACATACACACACACACACACAAACAAGACTACTGTCACCGCCTGAAGAGATCCTTTTATCGATCAGTCCAAAGTCCGCCCTGGCGAAATCCGCTGCACCCAAAGAGACGTCACTCCAACCGACGCCTGTGTGAGTGGTTGAGCTGGCATCAGTCGGCTTCAGCTCGGCCCGCAGGACGCGTGACGTAGCCCACGCCACGCCGTCCAGACAGCGGGCCCCAAACAGTCCCAGGACCAGCCGGCAGGCGAGGGACGACCCGGATGAGGAGCAGAACCAGTCGGGACAGTCCAGACCGCCGCAGAACGGCCACGGACAACCAGGAGGTAGACGTCGTCACGGACAACAGGAAGTAGACGTTGCAAAGGACAAACAGCAGCGAACACCGAGCTGCTCCACCTCTAACAGGAGAGGGAAGCAGGAAGCTTGCAACGGTGGTCGCTAAAACAGTCCATAGCGACTGAAAACACCCAATTACGCCAGCGCGTGACACAGCAAGCCAACGCCGCCGGAAGGCGGATGACGTGTAACTAACCCTGAGAGCTGGGCCAGTTTTATACCGGAAGCCAGCCCCAGATTCACCAATCGCATCACAGCAACTGTGTGGTGCATTTAATGTCCGCAGGACATCTTGCCACATTTGGAACACACCCTATGGTCCCCCTTTTTGAATAGGGGAACCACCACCCCAGTCTGCCAATCCAAGGGAACTGCCCCCGATGTCCACGCGATATTGCAGAGTTGCGTAAGCCAACACAACCCCACAACATCCAGAGCCCTAAGGAACTCAGGACGAATCTCATCCACCCCCGGAGCCTTGCCACCGCGGAGCTTTTTAACCACCTCGGCGACCTCAGCACCAGAGATCGGAGAACCCGACCCAAAGTCCCCAGGCTCCGCTTCCTCAGTGGAAGACGTGCCAGTAGGATTGAGGAGGTCTTCGAAGTATTCCGCCCACCGACTCACAACATCCCGAGTTGAGGTCAACAGCACGCCATCCCCACCATAAATGGTGTTGGTCGCGTACCGCTTTCCCCCCCTGAGACGCCGGATGGTGGACCAGAATCGCCTCGAAGCCGTACGGAAGTCATTCTCCATGGCCTCTCCGAACTCCTCCCACGCCCGAGTTTTTGCCTCAGCAACCACCCGAGCCGCATGCCGCTTGGACTGCCGGTACCTATCTGCTGCTTCCGGGGTCCCACAGGCCAAAAAGGCCCAATAGGACTCCTTCTTCAGCTTGACAGCATCCCTCACCGCTGGCGTCCACCACCGGGTTCGAGGGTTGCCACCACGACAGGCACCAACAACCTTGCGGCCACAACTCCGATAAGCTGCCTCGACAATAGAGGCGCGGAACATGGCCCACTCGGGCTCAATGTCCCCCGCCTCCCTCGGAACGTGTTCAAAGCTCTCCCGGAGGTGGGAGTTAAAGCTCCGTCTTACGGGAGACTCTGCCAGACGTTCCCAGCAGACCCTCACAATACGTTTGGGTCTGCCAGGTCTGACCGGCATCCTCCCCCACCATCGGAGCCAACTCATCACCAGGTAGTGGTCAGTTGACAGCTCCGCCCCTCTCTTCACCCGAGTGTCCAGGACATGCGGCCGCAGATCAGATGAGACGACAACAAAGTCGATCATCGAACTGCGACCTAGGGTGTCCTGGTGCCAAGAGCACATATGGACACCCTTATGCCTGAACATGGTGTTCGTTATGGACAATCCATGACGAGCACAGAAGTCCAACAACAGAACACCACTCGGGTTCAGATCAGGGGGGCCGTTCCTCCCAACCACACCCCTCCAGGTCTCACTGTCATTGCCCACGTGAGCGTTGAAGTCCCCCAGCAGAACAAGGGAGTCCCCAGGAGGCGCACCCTCCAATACCCCCTCCAAGGACTCCAAAAAGGGTGGGTAATCTGCGCTGCCGTTTGGCGCATAGGCACAAACAACAGTCAGAGCCCGTCCCCCCACACGTAGGCGAAGGGAGGCTACCCTCTCGTTCACCGGGGTGAACCCCAACGTACAGGCACCAAGATGGGGGGCAACAAGTATGCCCACTCCTGCTCGGCGCCTCTCACCAGGGGCAACTCCAGAGTGGAAGAGTGTCCAACCCCTCTCAAGGAAACTGGTTCCAGAGCCAGAGCCATGCGTTGAGGTGAGTCCGACTATTTCTAGCCGGAACCTCTCAACCTCACACACTAGCTCAGGCTCCTTCCCCACCAGAGAGGTGACATTCCATGTCCCAATGGCCAGCTTCTGTAGCCGAGGATCAGACCGCCAGGGTCCCCGCCCTCGGCCACCACCCATTCCACAATGCACCCGACCCCTTTGGCCCCTCTCACAGGTGGTGAGCCCATGGGAAGGGGGACCCACGTCTCCTCTTCGGGCTGTGCCCGGCCGAGCTCCATGGGTAAAAGCCCGGCCACCAGGCGCTCGCCAACGTGCCCCTCCTCCGGGCCTGGCTCCAGAGTGGGGCCCCGGTGACCCGCGTCCGGGCGAGGGAACATTGTTTCCATTAATTGAATTCATCATAAGGGGTCTTTGGGCTGCGCTTTGTCTGGTCCCTCACCTAGGACCTGTCTGCCTTGGGTGGCCCTACTAGGGGCATGAAGCCCCTGACAGCATAGCTCCTAGGATCATTGGGACACTCAAACCCCTCCACCACGGTAAGGTGGCAGCCCAGGGAGGGGTAAGGTGGCAGCCCAGGGAGGGGTAAGGTGTCTCAGTCTAACGTTTTCTTAATAAATGTACTTTAATGGTCTAATCAGCTTTATTTAAACTAGTTTCGCGCTTGGTGCTCTGTGAACCAGAGGTGTCGTTTCTTTGCCCGAGCCCGACCCTACCCGAGCCCTACCCGACTTCGGGTAGGGTAGGGCCATATTTTTGCGTTTGATTGGCGGGCCGCGGGTCGGGCTCGGGCTTTGATGTGGTTTTTTTTAATCATACAGCACAAACAAAACTAAATAAAAATGCACACAATATAAAATTGTTTTAATCTGCTTGTAAAGAATATAAGGCAGTAAGTTTATTGATGAGGAAATAATTAATAGAGTGAATTTAGATGGTGAAAACCGCAGCGCACTGAGCGCAGCCACTTAATTGCGCAACTCAGCCAGAGAGCAGGCGCGCAGCGCGCGCCTGGACAGCGTCTCCCCCGACATGCTGGACTTTTTAGTGACATTTCTCGAACCATTTTACCGTGCACAGAGAGAACTGGAGGGTGACAAATATCCCACCAACCTGGTTTGTCTCTGGAATGAGAAACTGAAGCAACACTGCCAGTCCTCACTCCTCACACACAGACTCTCCGCAGCAGGTGTTTCTGCGCGACATGCAGAAGTGCTGGAGCGCAAAATTATTATCCACGACTTGCACAGAGTTGCATTATTTCTGTGGCCTAACTTTAACAAGCTCAAAATTATGTCACCAGCTGACGTGCGTCAGGTGCACGCTCACGTCCGCACACTGCTCTCTCTGCGGCGGAACAAGTTGCCGCATTCCTGACATTCCTGAAGCTTCAAAAGTCACTGCGAGCAGCGCGCTCACACCTCCTCCATCAAAACACAGAAGAACAACATCAAGTTCTTTTGCTGAGTGGGAGAACGCAGTAAAAGCTTAATAAATAAACGTAGTGTTTTTTTTTTTTTTTTTTTTTTTTTTTTTTTAATCGGGTAGGGTCGGGTCGGGCGGTGATTTCTAGGAAATCAGCGGGCTCCCTCGGGCTTGGGTAATTAAACTAAGGGCTCGGGTAGGGTAGGGCCGTGGATTTCCGGCCCGATGACAGCTCTACTGTGAACGCAGGGGACAGAACCAGGAAGTAGGAGCGTAACTCTTTCTCTGAAATTTATTAAGAAAAGCACCTAAACAATTATTTATTAGCTATAATTGTAGCAGAGGTGTGTCTGAGTCTATCATTTGCTTAATACATGCACTTTAATGGTCAAATTCGCCGAGGCGGTGCAGCTGTTTTCAAGGTTCGAAGCAGAGCAGAATGAGGTGTATGGCAGGCCGTTTGAATCATTAATAGCGAGTGAAGATTCTCAGTCATCCAGGACATGGTAAATTCTAAAAAGTGCAAGGAAGGAAAAAAAAGTCTAAAGTATAGTATAATAAATAAATAAAGTCCAGTTGTTTTTGTCTTGAACTTTTTTGAATTTATCATTATAGCCACGTTTTCATATAGACCCCTTTCACGGCTCGTCATCAACCCTGGAAAAATACCGGAAGTAGCCATCTTGGCGACATAGCTGTGTTAGCCTCAAAGCTATTGTAGTGGTGCGTCGCGTCTGGTCACACAAAATCAAAAAATGGTGAATTATTGTCGTGTCCATGGCTGCCACAATCGGTCAGATTGAGAGAAAAGCCTTCTGTTTTACAGATTACCACTCGTGATCACAAATCAAGGTGAAGTAATTCAGCAGTTATCAGAGGAACGTGGACGTCTGTGGCTGCAGCCTAAACCAGAACTTGGATTGAAAAACACTGAGCAACATCCGAATTTGCTCTGCACACTTTGTGTCAGGTAATATATTTCTTACAGTAGATTATAGTGAATTAGGGCATTACACGAATCATAAGTTTATTGAGCACGAGGACAGACCTTTGAAACACCACCTCCCTTTCTCTGTTTAAGACAGCCCTGAAAACACATCTCTTTAGTCTTATTAACTTTACTAAATGTATTTTATATTATATAATCCTTATGTATTTTATATTTCAATTTGTCACTGATAATGTTTGAACTGAATTGGTTTGTTAAGTGTCCTTGGGTGTCCTGAAAGGCGCTTTTAAATAAAATGATGATTATTATTATTATTACAATCCTTTAACTGTGCTGCATAAAATGTACATGGAACGTTAAATTTTTTTGTTGAGTTATTTGTTTTTTACAAATAGCATAAACAACTCAACAACTGAAAGCTTAACAAAGCTTTCAGTTGTTGAGTTGTTTATGCTGATTATTCAAAATTCATAAGAGCACATGACACTCATGACAAGAGCACTGTCATGAGTGTCATGTCATGACACTCATGACAAGAGCACTGTCATGAGAAACTGCACACCTAGCTCTCAAGTTGAAAAGCAAAAAATACGTACAAACACTAAATATGTAAGAAGCACATACAATAACCTAAATTAACTGTTCTTGTGTTGTTTGACAACTGACAATCCGGTGCTATGTTGTAAATCCTGTTTTGAAATTCATATGCATATGAACACACCAATTATTTACAACTTCATTTAAGTAATTTTTATTTTATTATGTTTTTTCTTTTCTTAGGCAGACGTGCTCCATTGTACAGCAAGGATGATGCAGACTGGGTGCCTTCACTGAAGACGTGTGCTGCAGAGAAGTCTGTAGCAGTTGGTGCTGATGGTGGATGACATCTGGCAGCTGAACGCTTCAACCGACGACAAAAAAGAACTAAAAAAAACATGGCAAATAGCACATGTTAGAATCCATGTTGAACGTGTCATAGGCTGTGTTAGACAAAAATACACAATCTTGAATGGCCCTCTTCTACCTATTGATTTTCAAACATGTAGATATCCAGAAAAAGTTGCATTAATCAATATGATTGGCTTTGTGTGCTGTGCCTTGGTTAATCACCTTTGGTGGGTTATGAGTAGCTGCATGAATTGTAAAAAGAACAAGTGGATAGAAGAGTGATAGCTGATGTGAACCTTTTTTATTTTTATTTTACATTGTTCCACCTTTACTTTGAAGTTGTTTTTGCAAATATGGGGCAGACATGATTTTTCATTCACTGCACTCTTTATTTGAGCATGATGCTGGTGAAGATTCTCAGTCGTCCAGGACATGATAAAATCAAAAAAGGCGTTCAATACAGGATCAACTGGACTTTATTAGTAACAAATAAAGTCCAGTTGATCCTGTATTGAACGCCTTTTTGATTTGAGCATGAATTACTATATCATTGTTTATGTATTGATTTGATTAATGTAATTTTGATTATGCTTTTTCTGTAATGGATATCACACAGACGTGAGCAAACAAGACAACTTACATATTACAACATATGTTTCACATAGTGGTGCTGATACTGTATAGCTCACGTCGATTTAGAAAACCTCTCTTTTAAACAGAATAAATGACATTATGTACCGGTATCATTAACCATTTTGTTTGTGCACTTTTTGTATTGACTAGAAAATATTCTGCCAAACTCAAAGTAGTTATAAGGTAAAAAAAGGTCTATATAAAGACAACCATTCGTACTATTATCTTAAAAGATAAATGTCTGCAGAATGCACCTCAAAGTTCGTACTGTAATTAGATTCATAGAGTAGCTGTTATTTATATAATTTGTGTTGAAACACTCA